>OZ005662.1:91525255-91685982 GCA_963930645.1 Salticus scenicus
TTTAATGCTTTTAATTTTTATGTAAAATATGAGCGCGTGCTATCTTCAAAATTTGTTAAAATGTAAAGATTATGTGATGCGTGTGGCAACCACAGTTTTGTTTTTCAATTCAAGAAATAGAACAGAATAAAGTTAGCAGCGATGTTAGTTGCATTTTTTTCATAGTTTGAATTTTTAATTTTAGTGAACTACTTTTTACCGTAGGAATAATTTTACTATGTTTAATGTTATAGGGAATTATTATACGAGCATAAGAGATGCTACTTTAATAATTTTAAAGTGTAAATAAGTAGTATTGGCGTCCGCTTTTATACAGTTTAATTTAGTAAGAGAAAAGCTAGGAATTTGCGGTGCTTATTCCGTTGCTTTACAACTACAATGTAAAGTATCCGTTATAACGCCAACTCGATGTAGCGCCAACCAATATTTTCCAAAAATTATAATTTTTTGTTAAAATTAGCTTTTTTTTTCCCAGTCAAGCGCTATGCTTATTGCTGTTCTTTTGACGCATTCCAACTGATTGTATCATGGGCTGATAAAACAGAAGAAACTTTTCGGCGGTAAAAGGTGCATTTTGTAATAAGAGGTCGGAAAAAATTAAATGCCGTTATTTCAGAGTATGAACCTGCTCATGTCTATAAATATGGATGAAAGCAGTTTATTTTATCGTTTGCAACCCGACAAAACAATATCCATTAGATCTGTTAAAGAATGTAAGAAAATTAAAGATCGTGTATCGCTTATGTTTTGCACGAATGTTGATAGATCTAACAAACGACCATTAACTGTTATTGGCAAATCTACTGAATCAAGATGCTGTAAAAACTTCAATCCTGCTTGATATGTGGATTATGTGAATAACAATAAAGCATGGATGATTGCAATTTTATTTCAAAACTGGTTAATGAATTTCAATGGTGAAATAAGGAAGAAAAAGCGTCAGGCATTATTGATATTAGATAATGCACTCTGTCATAAAGTAACTCCAGTAAGCAATATCCGATTTCAATTTTTACTTCCTGATTGTACTGGTGTTTTGCAATCTTTAGATGCCAGAATCATAAATTTTTTCAAAGCGCATTATTGGAAATATCATATCAGACACACACATTGATAACCGTATCAGTAAAAATGATTTTTCTGCTCTTTCCCTAAAAGATTCGATTCTGAAGATGCAAAAATTGTGGGAGGAAGTTTCTATAGAGACTATAGTTAACTGTGCTGGAGCCATACAGGCATAAAAAATAGTGAAAAATCTAGTGATGAACTAAACACTAAAGAAATTAAAGATTTACAACATGATATAAACAATTTAACTTGCATGCAGCATCCTCTCACTGCAGTTGAATGTATTAATGTAGAAAAGGATGTTCCAGCATTTGAAGAAATGTGTCAAGAGGAAATTGTTGGATTAATAAGAAATAAGGACCCAAATTCGGATTTATGTGAAAAGGAAATTCAGAATGAAGAAGAAAAAAATAAATCTGACGAAGCAAAAGACTGCATTAACAAACAAAGGATGTATTTAGAAAAAAAATTCAACCGGTAAAAAGATAATTGATAATCTCTTAATTTTAGAAATATTAAAAACATTTCCGTACCAGAAAAAAAAAAAAAAAAAAAAAAAAAAAAAAAACGCAAGCTAGTATTTAAAAATATTTTTCTCCTGCGCAAATATAATTATTACGTAGATCGAAATAAAATACTAGTTATCACATATTCAGTGCTATGATCCCCAATTTTTCTAATGCTTGTAATATAATGAGGTACGGGTATATTTAATTTTATTTCATTTACACAGTTAGGATTATAATTCGATATAGCGCCAAATCCGGTATAACGCCATATTATTATACGTACCGATGATGGCACTAAATCGGAGTTTGACTGTATATGTATTTCGTAGTTAGTTAACAGTGGTTGGTATATAGAAAAGTAAATAAATATTTAACCACATCGTGGTACAGGCTTATAGCTCCCCTTGGTGACTTGAATTTTTGTCAACATTAAAAAAAAAAAAAAAAAAAAAAAAAAATAGTACATAATTTATGAGATTATTGTTTCTGTTTCTTTCTTTCTTTCTATTTTTTTCCCTCAATATTTTATAATTTATATGTTTATATGCTTTATGGGCTACTTGGCTTAAAGTGGCTATCACGAAAGTAGACTCCTTGGCGAAAAATGTCGTATCTGCTTCAGCATCAAAATTTAAAAAAAATACTTCTGCATTATGAATAAGTAAATCTGAATATAATGCTGAATTAGCTTTCGTACCAAACGTATTTTACGTGCCAATAAATAAATAAATAAATAAAGAAAAACTCTATCCGCGTTTGTAATGAATGATAGATGGCGCTTTCTCAACACTGCAGTTGTTAGTAAATATAACATCCACGTGTATGTATTTTGTTCTTTCTTGTTGTTCTATCATAGTTTCAGCGTGAAAGCTTCCAGTGGTATGATAATTTCACCTTAGCCCACCAGAGGGCGAGCATTTCATTACAATCGCGGATTAAAAAGAAATCTAAAATTGAGGTATGTAAAAAAAGATGAAACAAAATTTGAAGAAATATGTTGGATTTTTAATATTATAATTTAACTTTGATAATGACGTCATTTTGTCATAGCCTAAGCAAATTTATTATTTAATATTTCTTTTACTATTCGCGTGAAAATATTTTTTATTATATGTCGTAAAATAAATCAACTCGATTTTTTTTTTTGGCAACAATTAAAAATTAAAATAATTATTTTTAAAACTTTATTATAGAAGACATATCTATATTATATACAGAAGATATAATACAGATAACGCTTTCCTTCCTTCCCCTCCTCTTGGGGACTGAATTTCTAAAATTCCAAAAATTGGTTTTTAGGTATTTGTGTTAGCTATATTTTAAAGCAAAAATTTTACGGATATCTGTTTTTTTCTTTGAGATATAAAGGTTTTTGTGAAATCACGTTTTGCCCCCTGCCCCCCATTAGGGGCCGAGTTTCAAAAATTTCAGAAATTGTTTTTTAGGGTTTTGTGTTAGCTATATTATGAAACAAAAATCTCACGTATACCTGTTTTTTTCTTTGAGATATGAATGTTTTTTCAGAAATCACTTTTTGCGCATGCGAAATCACATTTTGCCACGCACCCCCTCTTGTGGACCGAATTTTCAAAATTCCAGAAATTGGTTTTTAGGCATTTGTGTTAGCTATGTTTTAACGCAAAAATTTTACAGATATCTGTTTTTTTCTTTGAGATATGACGGTTTTTGTGAAATCACGTGTTGCCCTCCCACCCCCCTTGGGGGACGAATTTCACAAAATCGCTTCTTAGGGGGTGCTTACACTACATGTTCTAAAATCTGACCCAGTTTCGAGTCAGTAGCCCCAGTAGATTTTTCTGTGCGTTGATGAGTCAGTGTGTGAGTGAGTAAGTGAGTGGAAGTACTCTTTTATATATATAGACTAGCAGGCAACGCCCGCTTCGCTGGTCCCTATTTTTAAATGAATCACTATAATGAATTCTCAAAATTGCATTAATTTTTATCACATGAAAAAAAAGAGAAACAAAATCTGAGTAGGAAAAATGTCGCACCGGGTTCTCACTGCCTTCGGTAAAAATTCCCAAAATGCTCTAACTTTATTTCTATTATTTTCCCACTTCGCCCCCCCCCTCCTGTCTATCCTAATAATTTTACAAATTTGAAAATATCCGCAATCGATTTGTAAGTATCAAAAACCTCTATGCACCAGTTTTAAACGATATATCTCTATTTTTATTTTTTTACCGCTCTACTCCCCCCTCCCCTCCCAATAATTTTAAAAATTCGAAAATATCCGCAATCGATTTGTAGGTATTGGAAACCTCTATGTACCAATTTTGAATGATCTAACTCTATTTTCTTTTTTTTTTTTTTTGCCCCTCTGCCCCCCTTCCCGGCCTCCTAATAACTTTACACTTTCGAAAAAATCCCCATTCGACTTGCAGGCCTCTAAAATCTATCTGTACCAATTTTGAACGGCCTAACTGTATTTCTATTTGTTTTTGACCATAGCCCCCCCTTCCCGCCCCACCTAATAATTTTAAAAATTCGAAAGTATCCGCAATCGATTTGTAAGTATCGAAAACATCTATATACCAATTTTGAACGATCTAACTCTATTTTTATTTTTTTGCCCCCCCTCTCCCCTCCCCCTTTCCTGGCCCTCCTAATAACTTTACACTTTCGAAAATATCCCCATTCGACTTGCAGGCCTCTAAAACCTAAATGTACCAATTTTGAACGGCCTAACTGTATTTCTATTTGTTTTTGCCCCATAGCCCCCCCCTTGCCGCCCCCCTTCCCGCCCCTCCTAATAATTTTACAAATTCGAAAATATCCGAAATCGATTTGTAGGTATCGAAAACCTCTATATACCAATTTTGAACGATCTAACTCTCTTTTTATTTTTGCCCCCCCCCCTGCTCACCTGGGGGCTGAATTTCTAAAATTGCAGAAATTGGTTTTTAGATATTTGCATCAGCTATATTTTAGAGCAAAAACTTCACGCATATCTATTTTTTTGTTTGAGATATATAGAATTATGCGAAATCACGTTTTTACACATGTGAAATCACGTTTTGCCCCCCCCCCGCCCCCCTTGGGGACCGAATTTTGAAAATTCCAGAAATTGGTTTTTTGACATTTGTATTAGCTATATTTTAAAGCAAAAATTTTACGGATATCTGTTTTTTTGTTTGAGATATGAAGGATTTTGTGAAATCACGTTTTGCCCCCCCTCCCCCCCTTGGGGGGCGAATTTTGTAAAATCGCTTCTTAGTGGATGCCTACGTCATGGAAAGAACATTGTCACAAAATTTCATGCTTCTAGGTCCAGGGGTTTGGTCTGGGCGTTGATAGATCACCCCCTCACTCACTAACTCACTCAGGAAGTGTTCTTTTATATATATAGACTAGCAGGCAACGCCCGCTTCGCTGGTCCCTATTTTTAAATGAATCACTATAATGAATTCTCAAAATTGCATTAATTTTTATCACATGAAAAAAAAGAGAAACAAAATCTGAGTAGAAAAAATGTCGCACCGGGTTCTCACTGCCTTCGGAAAAAATTCCCAAAATGCTCTAACTCTTATTTCTATTATTTTCCCACTTCGCCCCCCCCCTCCTGTCTATCCTAATAATTTTACAAATTTGAAATATCCGCAATCGATTTGTAAGTATCAAAAACATCTATGCACCAGTTTTGAACGATATATCTCTATTTTTATTTTTTTACCGCTCTACTCCCCCCCCCTTCCCGCCCTCCCAATAATTTTAAAAATTCGAAAATATCCGCAATCGAATTGTAGGTATTGGAAACCTCTATGTACCAATTTTGAATGATCTAACTCTATTTTCTTTTTTTTTTTTTGCCCCTCCGCCCCCCCCCCTCCCGGCCCTCCTAATAACTTTATACTTTCAAAAAAATCCCCATTCGACTTGCAGGCCTCTAAAACCTATCTGTACCGATTTTGAACGGCCTAACTGTATTTCTATTTGTTTTTTACCATAGCCCCCCCCCTTACCGCCCCCCCTTCCCGCCCCACCTAATAATTTTAAAAATTCGGAAGTATCCGCAATCGATTTGTAAGTATCGAAAACATCTATATACCAATTTTGAGCGATCTAACTCTATTTTTATTTTTTTGCCCCCCTCCTCCCCCTCCCCTCCCCCTTTCCCGGCCCTCCTAATAACTTTACACTTTCGAAAATATCCCCATTCGACTTGCAGGCATCTAAAACCTAACTGTACCAATTTTGAACGGCCTAACTGTATTTCTATTTGTTTTTTACCATAGCCCCCCCCCTTACCGCCCCCCCCTTCCCGCCCCACCTAATAATTTTAAAAATTCGAAAGTATCCGCAATCGATTTGTAAGTATCGAAAACATCTATATACCAGTTTTGAACGATCTAACTCTATTTTTATTTTTTTGCCCCCCTCCCCCCCCTCTCCCCTCCCCCTTTCCCGGCCTTCCTAATAACTTTACACTTTCGAAAATATCCCCATTCGACTTGCAGGCATCTAAAACCTAACTGTACCAATTTTGAACGGCCTAACTGTATTTCTATTTGTTTTTGCCCCATAGCCCCCCCTTGCCGCCCCCCCCCTTCCCGCACCTCCTAATAATTTTATAAATTCGAAAATATCCGAAATCGATTTGCAGGTATCGAAAACCTCTATATACCAATTTTGAACGATCTAACTCTCTTTTTATTTTTTGCCCCCCCCTCTCCCCCCCCCCCCTGCTGCCCCACCTCGGGGCTGAATTTCTAAAATTCCAGAAATTGGTTTTTAGATATTTGCATTAGCTATATTTTAGAGCAAAAATTTCACGCATATCTATTTTTTTGTTTGAGATATATAGGATTATGCGAAATCACGTTTTTACGCATGTGAAATCACGTTTTGCCCCCCCGCCCCCCTTGGGGACCGAATTTTGAAAATTCCAGAAATTGGTTTTTAGACATTTGTGTTAGCTATATTTTAAAGCAAAAATTTTACGGATATCTGTTTTTTTTTGTTTGAGATATGAAGGATTTTGTGAAATCACGTTTTTCCCCCCCCTCCCCCCCTTGGGGGGGCGAATTTTGTAAAATCGCTTCTTAGTGGATGCCTACGTCATGGAAAGAACATTGTCACAAAATTTCATGCTTCTAGGTCCAGGGGTTTGGTCTGGGCGTTGATAGATCACCCCCTCACTCAGGAAGTCTTCTTTTATATATATAGATAAGATAAACAATTTACACATCAAAATTTGATTTTTTTTTTTCCCTCCTTGAATTAGAAAATACATTAAAAAACAAGTCCTTCTGGTTCAATTGGAAGAATAGTTTTCTTTTTTTGGAATTGGTCACTAAAGAAGGTGGTGATTAAACTTGATTAATGAACTTAGTTAAGATATATGCATGTATGAGCTCGGCAAGGTCAATGAGTGTAACCTGGAATTGAACGTGGCACTTCTTGTCTACCAGAGAGAAGAATCTCTCCACTTAGAAATTTTTTTGTTGAAGAATTTGTTCAAGTATGTTAATATAATAAGAAAAACAAAATCATTGCTAAAATGCTTTTACAATTCGAATAAACTAATAATAGGCAATAATTATGAAATATATATTTATGTATATAGATGAATAATATAAATATGAATAGTTAAAATTATCCTGCACTCAAAGCTGGTAGACATGAGGTCCCGGGTTCGAACCCAGGTCGGCCTGGTTGTTCTAAGTTTTTCATGGTTTTCTGCAAAACTTGCATAAATACGGACTAGGATACCTTAAAAAGACCTCCATGTAATGCCCTCCCTCTCAGGCCTAGGACCCTTGTGCAGTCAATAGGCCTTATTCCCAAACACATCTTATTTATAAAATCATTTGTCTTAATTATGACTTTCTGAATGACCTCTATTAAATTTTTTTTCTTGTGTTCAAGAACATTCACCGGATATAAAAATAAACTGCTTAATAAAAATCACTTTGGCTCAGAACAAATGTGATTTTAATAAGTGACAGGTAGTGTATATTCATTTCTTAAAATTTCTGTGGTATAGCTTTAGCATAGGAGCTCCCTGACGGCTAGAACCCGACAAAATTTTTTTCATTAATCCGAAACCCGACAAATTTTTTTCATCAACCCGAACCCGCAATAAAGTTTTTTTGCACCCCGTACCCGCCCCCAAACCCGAAAACTGAATTAACATTACTAATTCATCTAAAAATCATGTAAATCTTTTAAAAATTATAAAATAAGGTAAATTTTCACTGTCACACGTTGGTAAATAATTTTAAAAATAATTTAAAATGTTATTACTAATTGTATTAAGTTAAAAATTTTAAATTCTGAAAAACGGATTAATAATAATTTTTAACCATTTATGCGAGTTGTGAATTTCAAGAGTTCAAAATTATGCTTCAAGTTAAATGTTAGTAGTTTATTGTTTGTTTAATACTTATATTCTAAAAAAAAAAAAAGAAAAGAAATAAAGTTGGTTGGTTGTGTTACGTCGCACTAGTGCTGCACAATTGGCGACGGTCTGGGACTCATCCCTAGAGGTGGTCCGGAGACATGCCATCACAATTTTCATCCTCCACGGAAGGGATGGCTCTTCCACTTTGGTGACCCCCAGAGGTATATTTTTTTATGGGAACATGGAGGAAATTGCAGGCACGACAGATTTTACGTGCACCAGCCATCATTAGTGTTCACGACGATCTTAGACCGGCTCGAGTACCGAACCCGCAATCGTCCAATTACGAGCTCAGCACTCTACTGACTGGGCTTTAGAAAGAAAGAAAGAAAAAAAAAAATATGTATCTTCATTTATTGCTTTCGTTTGATCTGAATATTTACTTTACTAAATAATTTGGGTAGCAGTAGCATGAATATGATTCGCAATTAAATATCTGCTTTCCTACGATCACTTTCAATTCACACGATCAGCAAATAAGCTTCTTCCAGTTGCGATTTCGGTGCATTGTTTATTTGTTCTAGAGAAGATAATAAAGAATGTTATCTGCCTTTATGGAATCCATTTCCTAAATGTGCTCATTTTACATTTTTCTTTCTTTTTCTTTTTTTTTTTTAAATAATTAAACCACAACAAATATCTCTCTATTTTTGCTGTATTTACAAGTATAAATGGAGGAAAAATCATAATTTTGTTTACATAAAAAAGCGAGGATTGAAGTTCATTGAAAATAAAAGCATCTAAAAAAAAAAAAATTAAATTGAAGAACCTTTTCAATTTCCAGAATGTAAAACTGAGGTTATACTGCATTTCTTTTATTTATATATTAACAATAGTCAAAAAAAATTTATAATACTTAAATTTTCATACAATTTGTACAAAAAGTATGTATTAGATTCTTTCAAGAAACAAAAACAAGTACAGATATTTTTTTCTTCCTTATGCGGATCCAGATACGAATTTTGGATCATGCGGATACAAATACAAATCTCCGACACATATTTAGTATATATAGTATGTTTAAATCAGTTCTTAATTATGTCTACAAATTTATACTTATAATTGTAAAAAAAAATTTTGAATGATGACGACCCGACTCGTTGAAAATTAAACCCGAGCTGCAAGAAAAAAAATTCAACAAACCCGACCCGACGGAAAAAATGATCATCCAGCCCGACCCGATGCAGGACTCTACTGGCAGCTTTTAAATTTTTATTTTCATTTTAATGATGGATTAAAATAGCTATCACAATTGTGTAATTAAAGATCTTCATGAGAAACGTGGAAACGTCCAAGCTACTTTGCTTTCAAATTTCGTCAAGGGGTTGTAAGGTTAAGACACCAGTGTTCGTCACCCTCACAAAAGACATGTTAAAATAAACGTTTAATAACATCTATGAATTTGAATCCACCTGCATAGGATTCCTTAGAACCGAAGAATCTAACTCAAGCGGATTGAAATTCATAGATGTTATAACACGTTAATTAACAGGTATTTTGATATGTCTTTTGTGAAGGTAATAAACCCAGTGGCAGAAAGTTTTGTAGCTAGCGACAGGCTTTTAAAATTTCATAATCTGTCTGCAAAATTTGCGTGCAATCAGGGGTGAAAATGGCTTACACTACCAGAGAGTGTCTAAGACGTCATACATCGGTAATGCATGGTCGTGGGCGAAAAATGCCCGTAAATTGCAGACAATTTTTTATGACTATAGACAAAGACTGTCCGAAAGTTGCGGGCAATTTTTTTTTTTATTAGTGCAGACAAAAACTGTCTGCAAGCTGTTTTTCTGTGTACGCGACTATGTCGCCGTGTTTCTGCCACTGGGGTGATGAACACTGATGTCTTTACTTTATATTGACACAGTTCCATTTCTTTAGCACAATTTTGCTCAATATTTTTTAATCATTAGAAGAAATACTTACTTATTTATTTTTGGCAATTTACTAAAAAAGGAGCACGACACTTGCCATTTCTCAGCTTCGAGAGCAGAATCTCTCACCAGTGGCGGGTAGAGAAAAAACGGGAGTCATCGCCATGTATTTCAAGATTTAGGTATTCAATGTTTTATTTTTTCATGTCATGCAAAGTGTGCATACATGCATTTTATCGATTACTGCAATACAAAATTTTGTACATTTTTTATGTTCATGCATTTGAAAGTAAGAGTATCCGGTATTGTAGAAAAGCACCATAGAATTGGTGTTTAAAAGTAATAAGTATAAAACTTCGAATAAACATAAAAAGCAGGAACTTACAATTATTTCAGGTCGAAAGGTAACACAACCCTTCATCAGATAAGCAAAGTACAGCCACATTTTATATATATATATTTTTTTTCAGTTTGATTGCTAATTTTTATTATAAACAGCATAACACTAAGACCATGACTCAACAAATATTTACAGTCGGTAACAAAAGTGTCCGAACACTAGCAAAAATTCCTACGTAAAAAAAGTACACTTCATACGCTTTTGTAAAATAAGTCCTTGTCGAATCCTGTTCTTGGACTGACTAAGAACAGGATTCGACAAGGATTTATTTAACAAAACAGTATTAAGTGTACTTTTTTTATATAGGAATTTTTGCTAGTGTTCGGGCACTTTTGTTACCGACTGTACTTAACAAAACAGTAATGGGCGCTCATCTTTTAATAGGAATTATTGCTGGTGCTTCAATAATTTTGCTGCAGAATGTAGGCCAAAGCATTGGCCATGTTTTTTTCGACCTAAAACAGTTGTTGAAAGTTCATTTTAAGGTGTTGATTCAATGTTTAGTATTTATTGAGTATCGAGTGTTTTAATTATTTTATCCTATTGTCCTATTTTTTTATGTATGCAAAGTGTCCACCAATCAGCGCGTCAATCAGCGCGCTTGTTTAAATTTGTAGCGGTTCATTGGTCGTTCTCGGAAATCGGATGATGACAGAAGCCGAAGGGGCGGGCTTTCACTTTCTTCCGATAAGTTTCAAAGATACTACACCAGGTGGCGATCGGATCGTTTTCCTCTACTCGGCTGAATTAATGCGGAAAAGAAAGCTCCGTTTTCCGCGCTGGCTGCCCTATCTCGTTTATCATCCTATAGATTCTCTTAATCCGTGACTATCGGAAAGAAGTTTTGGGCTGGGATTGCGGTGCCTCGTTCTTAAGTCTTATCTTAAAAGTTACGAACTTTCGTAGATGGGCGTGGTTAAGAACGATCTTAAATTGGTATTGCGGTGCCTCAAGCGTAAAGCGGGCTTCACACTGGCCGTTCCGCACCGCTCCGCGAAACTAGCGCATGCACAATGATGAATTTTGTCAACGCAACGGATGAACGCAAAGCTCTCTTGCGGAAAACGTTGACTTCTGTGCTAGAAATGAACGTTCTCGCCGCCGTCGACCGCAAGCAGTGAACCAATCAGATTGTTGAATGAAAAACTCACTTCCTTCATGCTTGCCTCGCGGTCGCGTGTAACTTTGGATTGTTTATGTTTGCTTCAGCATTTGATATGATGTTTTGAATTTTGAATAAGAAAATACATGATTTCTATCACTGAAATATCTCAAGATACAAACATTTGTTTGATTTGAGTCAGCTAAAAGATTATATAGAGAGGAAAAATAGTACATGAAAGGTAAATATAAATTCTGACCTTAATAACGTATCAGGTTAATTGTATATTTATTTTAGCATTTAAAGTTTGTTTTCGATAAATACTAATAATTCGTTCATATTTAAAGACTTTTTAAACCTATGCGAGTTGCTTATGCTTTATTATTTACTAATTGTTTCACTTTGGAAAGTGCCTACTATCTCTTATATTATTAAATAAGGATTTAATTACTATTATTATATACTCGTTTTACTTTGTTTGAAATAGGGAAAGTATGCTTTTGTGTAAAATTATCAGTTTTCCTTCACAAATTTCTGCTTTTTTTTTCCCCTTCACCAATAAGTGATCCTAATTTTTCAGATATTATTGATGTATACCGCTATCATGATTCGTATTTCACTTGAAATTTTGAGAATTAACCTGACTTAGTAAAAATAAAACTGTAAGTTAATCAACAAAAAACAAACAAAATGTTATTAAAACGACGATTTTTCTTTCTTCATATTTTCGAATGTATTTTGAAACTTTAATGTTATGTTATGAAAAATAACGTTTTTTTTTTTTTTAGTTTTTATTGCTCAGTTTCTCTGAGTATTTCAAAAATTTAATTTTGTAGATTTTATTTATTATTATTGAATTGCAGTTTGAAACATGCTTTTAATATGTATTGTAATTTTAAAAAATTATGTGGATGCTTTTGAATTAATTATTTTTTTATGCAAAATTTATGTTTTTTTTTTTTTTTTTTAATTTTGCTGAAATATGATGAATAGATTGTAGTGAATAATTTTCTCTTTGAATTTTTATATGTATTTTTTCTAGTTAAACTAATTCCATGCACTTGTTGTAAAGTATAGAAATTTTACTGTGATTGTTGATAACAGTGGGTGTTACTTAAGATAAAAGCAAGATTGTAATATATAGCAGAAAATTTGTTTATTTATTTATTTATTTTTCTTTAAAGAGGATCTAGATATGAGTTAGGACCCCTTATAAAGACCCCTCTGGCTCTAGTGCAGTCAATTAGCCTTAATTCCTATTCTATAACCAATCTTAAAAGAGGGGCACCAACCTTGTAACTTATGATAAGCGTTATAAGCACAAGGTTGGTAAAACATTGTTGAATTTTAATTTCCTCTTACACGAATGATTGTCACTTATGAATTTCCTTTAAACAAGTTTTGAAGCACTATCTTGCTACTTTCTTACTTTTCTTTACTTTTTGTTAAGTGTAATGTTCAGGATAAAATAAAACTAAATCGTCATGTATTTTTGTCCATGCTCATCATTTTGATTTTTTATGATAAATTTTACTTCTGATTTCAAATTGTCATAATAAATTTTTTAGTACAGTACTTTAATATGCAGTTTTCAGATAACACACAGCACTACACAAAGCCAGTTAATTCTAATAAATTGAGAATTTGATCGCTGTAGAAGTTTTAAAGAATATGTGTATATTTTATTATTTCATGTTTAAATTTTCAACAGTATATGTAAGCATGTTTTTTCCAGTTTGATGAAGATGAAGCATATGTATATGGCAGATTTACTTGAAACAGTCTTCCACTTTTGATTGCCAGCTGGATTACATTTATAGGCACAATTTTTATACTGTGTCTATTTATGTAATCTTGTTAGCGTATGTGCCTAGATGCCAAATGAGGCGGTATGCTAAAATCCAGGTGTAAAGGAAGAAGAAATCTAAGATAACACATACATCTGAAGATGTGCCGAAGCTGACTGCTAAAGGATCCTTATGGTAAAGTTTAGGTAAATTGTAATTCTTCTTAAATTTTAATCCTTCATCAGCTGAAGCATTTTTTTTTTTAATTATTTATTTACATAAAGTTCTTAACACTGTGTTAAAATTGTTATAATTTCATATGCACAGTGTGTAGGATTGGTATCAAATTATATATATGTGTATTTTTTCCCGATGTATACACATACGTACATGTGTATTAGTGATTGCTGCAATACAGAATTTTGTGTACTTTTTATGCACGGTCAAGTTTAGGGTATTAAGCTAGTAAACTATTATTCGACACTTTTATGGTTTAAATCACTGCTTTTTATTACTTCATTAAATTCATTGAAATTCTTAATTGCATAAATTTTTTAAATATATTTAGGAAGACTGTAAAAATTAATTTTATCATAGAAATAATTCAAATTTCTAAGTTAAAATTTTTCAGGTTATTTTTACTTCACATTGTCTTGAAAATGTTACAAGAATTTTTTTATCTTTTAACCACTGGCGTCCCATCAGTGGCCGAGAGGTTCTGCTCACTAAGCTGACAATCAGACAGTATCAGGTTCAATCCCAGGTCTCCAGTTATGCTTTTCGTCTTAGCCACTTAGAATTTTCTGTGATTTTCTCCAAAAACTAGCACAAGAATAGGCTAAGACAATTTAGTAGAGCCCCTCGAAGGGTAATTCACCCAAATCATGTGGTCATTAAATCTTAACATGTACACCACTACACCGAAGCTGATAGACAGGACGCACAAGGTTTGAACCCAGGAATACTAATGTATGTTTGGAAGTAAAGCCGACGAACTGCATTAGGGTCTTAGGCTCTGAAGGAGGAGTCCTCTCTGTGGAGATCTTTCTGAGGTGATCTAGTCCGTATTTATGCAAGTTTAGGAGAAAATCATGGAAAACTACTAGCGGCTAGAATGGCAAGTGCAATTTGGGACTAAATCCAACACCTCATGTCTACTCCCTTTGAGCACAGAACCACTTGGCTACTGGTGAACTGGGCTAGTAATGTAAAATACCTGAGTATTTATTTTTCAAAGAACTCTGTTCGAATAAAACATTTGTATTTATGTATAATATGATATTGCTAAGTACAAAAAGAGATAGAGAGAGGAAATATATGTAAAGTTAAAAGCATTCGAGCCTTTTTAAAAATTTTTTAATTTTATAAAACCAAAAGATTTAATCATAAAAAACCTGTTTGTAAACCTGTTAAAATAATCCTAAAATAAAACAAAAATTGGGTCTAAACTTTTAATGTTTATAGTCATTTCTTTTCATGTAACAAAGTATACTAAAAGTTTTGTAATAAAATATTACAAGTATATTGTGGACTTTGGTAAAGCAATATTTTGTGTTTTAGAGCTTTTTTTTTTTTTTTAAGAAAGAAAGAAAATAAACTATTTAATATTTATGAATTTTCTGAATACAAAAATGGAATTTAAAAATATGTGTTAAGTTCATGAGTTATGATAGGACAAAATTCCACATAGAATAATCCTGGCTTTGGCTTCTGGCGACGATAAGTAGAGAGAGTCCCGTTAACATTTAAAAAAAAATAAAAAAAAAAGTCCTTTTTCATTCCTATCTTTATTTTTCACCTTTTAGCATAAAATTTAAAGTAACATTAACATGTGTACAAAGGGAGTGACTAACTGTTCATGAAATCAAAACTGACTTGTAGCATGGTATCTGTAAGAAAATTAAGAGTTCAAGCTTCTCTCGCATCATCTATACTATGGCATAAACATAGTTAAAAATTATTTTATTATTAGTGACATTGCTTTACACTAGAAAAATTACACTGCTATCGCACTTAAGTTTTAGAATATATTTTATCATGAATGCTGATTAAATTTTTTAAAATAAACTTCATCAAAACTTTTAATAAAAAAAAATATTGTAAATTATGTCATACAGTCGGTAACAGAAGTCTCCGAACACTAGCAAAAATTCCTATATAAAAAAAGTATACTTAATACAGTTTCGTTAAATAAATCCTTGTCTAATCCTGTTCTTAGACTGACTAAGAACAGGATTCAACAAGGATTTATTTAACGAAACTGCATTAAGTGTACGTTTTTTATATAGGAATTTTTGCTAGTGTTCGGAGACTTCTGTTACCGACTGTACATATGAAAACCTGTTCAAATACAGTGGTAGATCCAGAACTTAACTTTTGGGGGGGAGGGGGGAGGCTAAGATTTTTCAAGATGTAATTCCAGATTAATGAAAAGTTTGCAATCGTACTATTCAGTTGGGAATGTCAGTACTTTGAGGGGGGGGATTTCAGCCCCCTACCCCCCCCCCACCTTAAATCTGCCACTTTTCAAATATATTGCAGGAATCAAAAATCAATCTTAAAAAAGTCTCTTTGAATTATAAAAAAAAAAAAAAAAAAAATCATAAAGAAAAAGAATGCAATACAATATTCAACATCCTTCAGTGTCATTAGTTGAATTATTGTATACAAAAAATTCTGTATATGTGTATTGCGTTTCATTTCGAGATAAGAAAATTATCACCCATTCACAAATACTTATTTTTTCAAAATACCCAGTTTTTGGGTTCCCAGGCCTCGGCTAGATACCCAAAAATATTTACCTATTCACCCACAGGGTATTTAAACATCCCACAAATCTACCCAGGACAGGACATATCAGTCCGCCTAGCTGTTCAGAGTTTTCCGTAGTTTTCTTCAAAGTTCTGATACATACCAGCTTGGATTGCTTATAAAGATTTCCATTAATGATACTTTACCTAGGACACGGAACCTCATGTAATCAATCGGCTTTAACACCTACACCATTCCACCAAAGCTGGTAGATAGGACCTGCCGTGTTCAAACCAAAGTTCCATTTGTCAGACTCAGTGGCGGATCCAGAACTTAACTTTTGGGGGGGGGGGGGGGCTAAGTGTTTTCAAGATGTTATTCCAGACCAATGAAAAATTTACAATTGTAACATCCAATTGGGAATGTTAGTGCTTTTGGTCAGACTAGTTGCTTGGAGTTTTCCATTGTTTTCTTTGGATCGTGCATAAGTGCTAGCTAGGATCATTTAGAAAGACCTGCATAGAATTTAAATATTGTGTAAGAAATAGCTTCATTTTATCCAAATAATTTTAAAAATTAAAGAAGTCATTCTTATATCAAATACAATAAATACATCCATTTCATCATTTGATTTTTTTCTTCCAAATAAAGCATGTCTCACTAGTGGTCAAGTAGTTCTGCTCTCGAAACTGGTAGATTGGCAGTGCCGGGTTTGATCTTGCGTCACGCCTGTCTAGCCATTTGGAGTTTTCCATGGTTTTCTTCACAACTCACGTAAATTTGGGCTAAAATATCTTTAAAAAATCATGATGGAGGCAATTAACTCTACAATTCCACTTAAAAATAAAACATAATTAGCATGGGGGACAAAAATAAATGCTTTTATTATTTGGTAAAGAGAATATTTTCTTTATCTCGATTAGTGCATCGTATTTAATATTATCGTATTTTACAAATTTCTTCAGCTTTCAGTTCGTGGATTTAAATAACTTACAATCTGAAATTAATAATAATAAAAAGAAGAAGGAATATTTAGAAATATGGAAATGTTGTACAAGAAATAGGTGTAATTAATCCAAATAATCTGAAATTACATATTTTTAAAAGATGAAAATTAGAAAAAAAAAAAAAAAAGTATAGTTATTTTAGAAAACACAGAGAATTTTTGAACATTTTATTTATTTATTTATTTTCCATTCTAAAAACTAATCTAAATCTTTTCAATATACGAATTAAAAGAATATTAGAATGTTATTTAAGTATTACTTTCTGTCTTTTGATTAAAATTGCCAACATTAAAAAAAATAATAATGATGGAAATTTTTTAATTAAAGTTGGAATGAATGACTGAGAAAAAAAAAAAAATGCATAGAAATACTGCAAGCTTATTTTAAATAAAATTTGAAAATGTTTTTCAATCACATATATAGCATACATTTCAACAATTAATTTTTTTTCTTTGAATTAAAACATGTTCCAACAATGGCCAAGAGGTTCTGCTCTCAAAACTGGTAGACGGGGATTGCCTGGTTCAATTCCAGGTTGCACTTGCTACTTAGCTGTTCAGAGTTTTCTGTGGTTTTCTTCAAAATTTGCTTAAAAACAGGCTAGGTTCCTTCAAAACGATTAATAGGGAAGTAATCTACCTAGGCGTAGGACCCAAGTGAAAATAAAACATTATAAACATGAAAAGGGGGGAGGAGTGCAAAATAGATGTCTTTGTTACTCTGTAAGGAGAATTTTATCTTCAGCCTATGCACAAAAATTTCTCAGGTTTTCAATTCATACATTTATTTTTTACAAAATTATTTATTTATTATTTTTTAACATTTGAAACATTATTATTATTATTATTATTATTTTCTGAATAGTGATTAAAAAAGCCTCATTTTACCTTTTGATTAAAATTGTTGTCATTATTTAAAATTAATAGTAGAAATTTTTTAATTAAAGATGAAATGACCAGGAAAATTAATCCTAACATAGAAATAATGCAAATTCGTTTTACATAAAATATAGATATACATTTCATTAGTTAAATTTCTTTCTTCAAAATGACTAGTAAGTGCCAGGTTCGATCCAATATCGCGATCCTCAGCTTATTTGTTTAAAAATAATTAGCTTGGGGGGAAGGGGGAAGTAAATGAATTTAGAAAGTAATATATTATTATTATAATACTTATTTTGTTAGGAATTTTGTTTCTTCATCCCAGTAAATAAATTGCATTTCATATATTTTACGCATTTCTAAAATTTCATTTTATGGATTTAAAGCTTTTACATTCTAAAGAAGTAATTAAAAAACAAAAACAAATATAGAAACATTTATAAATTGAAAAATGTAAAAGAAATAGCTGAAATTTACATTAAATAAAATTTGGAAGAGTAAGAAAGAAATTAAAGTATGACTATTTCGAGAAATATTATGTATATATAGATGTCTATTATAATTCAAATTCTTTAATTTTCTATCCGCGATTGTAATGAAATGCTCGCCCTCTGGTGGGCTAAGGTGAAATTATCACACCACTGATAGCTTTCACGCTGAAACAATGATAGAACAACAAGAAAGAACAATAATAAATACACGTGTGGCTATTATATTTACTAACAACTGCAGTTGGGAAAGCGCCATCTATCGATCATTACAAACGCGGATTTCCAAATTCGCTTTGAATGAATGTATGTAATGTTGCTCGCTAAATGGACGACTAGAACGGGGCGTGGTTTAGCACATATGGTAAACATATGATGTTTTGTTTGTTTGTGGGCACGAGAGTCTTTTGCCCACATAGCTATACACGCGGGAATTAATATAATAATGGCGTCTTGCTCGAATTACGTTGGATTAACATGGGGAAAATCATTAAAAAATCTTGAAACCTTCCAAAATTCACATATAACAAAATTTATTGAAGGCTGCGGCAGCCAGCGATTACTTAGAGAAGGTTATAGTTTGTTTGTGTCATCCTATGTGAAGGACGTGTGGACAGCTTCATCGGAAAATTCTGTATTTTTGAAACCAAAGTAATGTTTATTTTTATTTAACGTAACTTTTTGCATGTTTTAATCGATTGCATGTTTAATAACTATTAATCTGATTATGTATTTATGGCGAAAATTGGAGTAAACCTACTTTGTTTATGTTAGTAACATTCAGTTCTTGACACTTTATTCTCTGTACAGGTATGTATGTAATACAATGTATTGTATGATGTGTATTATATGGATCATTTAAAATTTTGCTATCATATATGTAATTTTATTTAATTATTTCTTTATTTTTTAATAATTGAAATGTTGCACCAAAAAATTACTGTTAAAATTGCAATTTAAATGACCTCATTTAGTTGAAGGGAAAATTCTTACATCCTATATAATGCAAATAAACACCTAGTGTAAAAAAAAAATAATAATAATCTAGAAAGAAATGTTTATTATTATCAAGTTATTATATTTGATGTGATGAATCAAAAACCAATGTATACAGCATTATGTAGAATTTATATTAATGGTTTTGTAGGTCAGAAGCTTGAATTATATATTACTGAGCAGATCATTTTTATTTATTTCATATTAATTTAAATATTGATACTTTACATAATATTTCAAATAATTACAAAGTATTTTATTCTTGCACCTTATTTAATATAATGATAAGGACCAGTGTTCGAAATTAGCCGTCGTTAGTTGTCAAGTATGACTAAATTATTGCATTTAACGACTATAAAATTATTTCTGGTCATCAAATTTGACGCCTAGCTTTTTTTAAAGACTTATTTTTGTTTTTAACTTTGAAAGCTCCATGATTGTATTGTATATTTTTCCCCTGCTGTGCAAGGAATATGTTGTTTAAACATCTGTGTATTTGGGGCATATTTCATCCCTCCCTTTACAGAGATAAAAAAGAAAAAGTTTTCCTTAATCCCTTTTAATCTTTTCTTAAAACTGCAATTTGCAACCCTCTCACCACACATGCGTATAAATAACCTATGTAACAAACACATTACACCTGTTTCTGTGTGCACTTTCCACCCCAGAAAATACTATTTTACTCAGAATCGCTCGATTAGTCATGTTAAAAGTGAATTTCTAAAATTGCAACAGAAATTTCAATTTGGCACCTAAAATATTTGCAGCAGGCGTCATATAATGTCTTCCCTTTCCTTCCCAGTTTCTATCACTGATAAGCATTCAAAAAGGTGATTGTTGAAACAGAAATGCACTGTTAATTTTTTCTGAAATCTAATTTTTAAAACTTCATTCCAAAAGTTTTAATTTTGTGAAAAAAAAGCACACCTGTGTGCTCAAACTTTAAGCATTTTAATATAATAGGGGCTGAACGTATAGATGCTCAGAGAGACAGACAGACATCTTCTTTTATTATTATAGATTACATGCTTAATTATGTGTGCCATTTTCAGAGATTTCAAAATTTTCTCCCCTCATTCTTATAGATTCCAAGATTAATTTGCTGTTATTTTGGGAAAAGAAAGAAATTCTGAAATCGACTGGCAGTTCTGATGGATGTCTTGAATTAGATGAAGAAGAAAAACGAATATATTTTAAGAAAACTTCTTTTATTAGCATGATGTTACTTTATCATATGTTGTGCTATAAAGAAGTTATCTTGAATCTTAAAGAAGTTATCTAGCCTGCATGGAGCCCCGAAAAGGAAGAAGGTGATTTATTTTATTTATTCTTCATAGACGGTGCAGTATCACCTATATTATAATATCTTATGACTTGTACTTTTATAAATTTTATAATATAAAATTCTTTTAGTTAAAAGTGTTTCACTAAACACATTTTTTCTAATATGTTCAGCTGTAACATATAATGTTGAAATTATTTTTCTAAATATTGGGTGCATTTAATTTTTTTCTCTTATTTATTATTTTTTTTTTTTCTTGTTGAATTTAGGTAGTATAATAATAGACGGGTGATATTTTAGGTTTGTGTCAATAAATTCTAAAACTAAGGTGACAGAAATTATATGTCATAATGGAACTCAAGTATAGGTCCCACTGTCTTAAAATTCATTATGAGATTCTCTCACTATTTATTTCCCTCATTCTGTTTAGTCTAAACTCTATTTGTTTTCGGACCCATGGGCAGTTTCAGAACTTGGTGGAAGAAATTGTGGTGCTTGGTGAAAAAAGGTATGTGTGTGTGTGGGGGGGGGGGGTGCTCTCTTTTTTAAAAGTTTCATTTTTCTTACTTTTTTCTATACTTATTTTTGGTTTGACTGCTCCTTTATTCCCAGTCCCTTGGCCCTGGACAATTGCAAGCTGTTTGTGTGTTCTTGTCGCCAGAGCAATTGAAATAAACAAAAACATATTTAGGTAGAGTAAGCGAGAATGACTTATTTTGATTGAATGTGGTTTAGTTAGTTATAAGCTTGCATAGCTAATAAAAATAAAAATTTATTAAATTAAAACCTATGGTAAAAATTGTAAAGCTTTTACAATATTACAGTTGACATAGTTACAATAGTAAGGTTAAATATACTTTACTTGCAAATAATCTGTTTTCAGTTATTTGTATTTGATTATTCTTTGTTGCCATCAGTCAGCACCCCCTTTCCAACAAGTCCTTTACCTGCCAATATTTTGTAGTCAATTTTCTTAGTATATTTTACTACAATTTCATGGCTATTCAAGAGTGCACAGAATTGCCATACTTTTTTTTTTGTCATTACTTATAAGCAGTGATCTTTTGTAGTATGGTTATATGACTGAAAAAAGCAAAGATTTCTATACAAAAATCATGGTGGAAAAAAATGTGAGTGGTGGCAATCCTGCATATAAAAGCATGAGCGAAGACAGACAAACTAAACTGATAAACATTTTTCAACTGTTTGGGAAGTGAAAAAAAATAAATAAAGGAAATTTCTTTCAATGCACCATAAAAGTAACTTAATTTGAAATATCTATCCAATCTTTAAAAATTTGGTACCAAATGATAGGGGCGATTTTTCTTAATCAAGGAGTGCAAACAGTGTTTCAACATGACAATTAAATTTTTTTTTATTAACTGAAATATGAAATTTAGATGGCAACACTAAAGAAAATCAAAACAGATGTTTTTTAAAAGGCTGGCTATTGCCTGTTACTGCCCTGCAACGTGATTGGTTCATTTCTTTTTACTCTCCCTGCCCTCGGGATTCTTCTGACGCCAGTAAACTCTTTCGGAATGTAACGGAGTTCACTGACGGAATCTCTGCGGACGACGGACAACGGAACGGAACGTCCAGTGTGGAGGCACCTTTAACCCCTTCCACTCCAGGGACGTACGTGCGTACGTCTAGTGTTAATGACCATTAATACCATGGACGTACGTGCATGCGTCCAAAGAAAATATGCGATACAATAAGCCCAACATTGTAGTGGTATCAGAAAGAGTTATT
Source organism: Salticus scenicus (assembly GCA_963930645.1). Classification (NCBI taxonomy): domain Eukaryota; kingdom Metazoa; phylum Arthropoda; class Arachnida; order Araneae; family Salticidae; genus Salticus; species Salticus scenicus. The sequence goes on from OZ005662.1 coordinate 91,547,580, forward strand.
TTATTTGTCATACGGTATTTTGAAATTGTATTTTCATTACTGACAAGTAAATGGCGTTAGTAGTCTCGGCGACCTATTACTTTTGGCTACGCCAGTTGTTTCGTGATTTCTCGCGGCTGCGGTTGTGTGTAATTTTCGCTCCTCGATTTTGTGTGTTTTGCCGGTGTTTGAAACTGTGAATAATGTCTGATTCTAGTGATTCGGATAGTGATTATATCCCCGATTATAACGAACTTGAAGATTCCAATGATGACTTTACAACAAGTGAAGACGGCGAAAGTGATGACAGTGATGATGAACCACTTACAGCAGGTGACTGGAAATTTATGTCGGATCCTTTTGCCGATGCACGTCCTGAGCAACTGCCTGATCTGAAAAGGGACTTTGATTTCCTACATCCAGCTTTCCATTGTTACTTCGTTATGTAATGCATTATTTCAAAATTATAATCTGGTATTTCACATATTCACACTACAGCTAGCCTGGAGCAGAAGGGGTTAATCACCTTGGTTTAAATCCCCTTCATGTTAGGGACTTCTTTGTCTGAGCGCCGCGCCAGATGTCAGCTCTCCCTCCCATCTATTCCCTCTCGATTTCTTTTCCAAGATAATTAGAAATATCCGTCCGTATGCTTCTCAAAGGATTAGAGCTGTTTATCTGTAGAAAAAAAATGACACTTCATAGAGAAAATGGAGTTAACATATGACAATTTTAAAATCTTGTTTAGCTTGGTTTTATTCTTATAACCTTTTATATTTTGCTGTGTTTATTTTAGATTGCAAATTATGTTATTATAGAATTAATTTACCGCAAACGTGGTAAACGACTAATTTTGTTTTTGCCCCATCAGACGGGAAGTACCGGGTGTGATCCCAAGACGGGGTCATTGATTTAGGTGTTCGGAGTTTTCCGCGGCTTGTCAAGTTGTTTTATAATATGAATTACTCTATCATAATTAGAGAGCGTATTTTTATTTTTATTTTAAAGAAAAATTATAATTTTGCAAATTAGGTTTCCAATTTTGCCGCTTATTATAATTTTAAAATACATAATAATTTATTTAAAAAAAAAAAAAAAAAAAAAGAAAGTTTGGTAGTTTTGTCAACAAGGTCTGTATGTAATTTTGCATGTCTACCAGCTTGTTCTAAAGTTGGAAGGAGGGGGTGGAACTTTTAATCATAACAAGGTCCCTGTGTCGTGTAAATGTTAAGGCCGATTGACTACACGAAGATCCTGGGAATAGGTGGAGTATCATCCGTGGGGAATCTTTCTAAGGGATCCCAGTCCGAAATCACGTGATTTTGAAGATAACCACGGGAAACTCCGGATAGCTAGGCCAACGAGTGCGACCTGGAATCGAAACCGACACTTTTCGTCTACCAGCTACCAGAGCAGAACCTCTCTTACCATTTGTTCTGACAAAATGAATGAATAAATAAATAACCCACACTTTCCTTAAAAATATGAAGTTGCGCTCTTTAGCAAAGGACGCAACTTCATATTTTAAGGTTGCTGCATAAATTTAATACTGTTATATAAACCTTCGTTAAAAACAATTTAAAACAGCCTTTGGAAAAGCTTCATTTAACAAAAAGTTCTGCCTCCCCCCCCCCCCCCCCCGCCGTTTAATATTGTATTTACATTTAAAGAGAATTCAAAAGCTGTTATTAAATTTAAATGTTAATTTGAAATTATTCAGACAACTTTCACTCGCACCATTCCTTGAAAGGAATTTGGATAAAAATTTTCAAGTAACAACCTTATGTTAACTTCAAAATAGTACAACATTTGAATTGGCTGAAATTATTTGTTTTTAAGTTATTCTAATAACAGTAATGGACAAAGATTAAACTTTAAAAACATGTCTTCAATATTGAGGGAGCCTCAAAATGTGTTAGTATTTTAAAAAAATCTGTTGTGAAACAACCACACGACTTCCATTACCAACTATTACACGTATTATATGCATTTTTTAGAGATATTATATGCATTTTTTTAAATTTTCCTGTAAGAGAAACTTGATACACGTATAAAGACATATAAAACAGAGTTTACATTGCGAGTTAAAAAATAACAAAAAGAAAAAAAGAGTTACTTTTTTTAAACATAAACTTCCGATATCTAAAACTGAACTACCTAATCAGAATGAGCGTTAATATGCTTGTAATAACCGCGTAATACATGAGAAAGGGTATCTAAAATGGATTAATGAAACAATTTTCAAGAAAATTGTTAGAGCCGTTTTTTTGAGATACCAACTTTTATCAAATCTTGGTATTCTCACTTATTGACAATAATTACATACAAAAGGATATTTAAAAGGGAGTTAATATGGCGAGTTCGAAAAAAAATCCGTACAGCCGTTTTTAAAGGAACGCACTTGCGAGACCTGAAATTGAGCTATTTATACAGGACGCCTATCAATTTTCCTGAACTTACCAACTATATCATTCGAAAGGGCATCTAATAGAGTTTTTATGTAGCAACTTTGAAGAAAATCGCTGGAGCCGTGTTTGAGATACGGACTTACGGTCCCATTTCCGGTTTCCAACAACCCAATTCCGGTTTTCCAATTTTCACCAAAATTTGGAAAATTCATCTGTACACCGGATCTATATCAGTTGTGAAGTTTCGTAATTCTATTTTTATTAGTTTCGGAGATATGATAGCCAGAAGATTCCACACATACATACACACATACACACACACTGACCAATTTCAAAAACTACTTTTTTCCACTCATGAGGCCTTAAAACCTGTAAATCAGGTGAAAACTCGATATCGAATTTTTTGGACCGAATACAATACTTCCATTACCTACGGTAGTAGAGTAATGGAAGTTGAAAGAACGCTAAATATTTAGTTTTAAAAATACTTTATTTACCACATGGGTATAAGGAATTGATTTTTATTTCTGACCAGTTTTCCTGAATATGGCAAAATATTATAGTAATGCACTTCCACTAATTACATTCAATAATAGAGAATGTTTTCGATTAACTATTGGTAGCCCTGTATATCTTCTAAAAGTCATGTACAAGCCACACTGTGCACTAAAATATAATCCTATATTAATAGCATATAGCACATAGCAGAATATTCTAGTTCTTTTGTGTAGCTTTGTAAATGAACGGGTAATGATTTTCGTACCATTCTCTACATGAAACATGTTTTTATGACTATAAAAAATATATATTCATTTAATTTGGGTGCAGCCTATAGATGTTAAACTCCACTTAATTGCAATTTTTCCCACAGACATAATGTATTTGAATTTTTTTGAGTTTCTCTGTACACGAACCATTTTTTATTTCTTTTTTTATTTCTTTTTTTCTGAACGAAAAGTTTAGTGTAGCATCTCTATATGACACAGATTTAGAATACCGAGTTTGGACTTCCTGATGCTGTTTTTTTTCTTGATATATGATGATAATATACACACAGACCAACCGCTAAAAACCTGTGTTTCGGATTCATGGGACCTTAAAACGAGTAAATATAACAAAAACTCAATTTTGAAAATTTAACCGAAAAGCAGTACTTTCTCTGCCATATATATATGGGTAAAAGAAAGTAAATAAGTCAAATTGAGCATATTGTGTTCTTTGACAAAATATCTTTTTTAGTTCTCCATCATACTATAGGTATGGGGAACTTAGGTAATCGTGAAAATTTTCGACCTCGGTGAGGTTTAGCCCCGCTTACAAAAATGTATTCTCTGTAGACAGAAAATAGCGAAACCCGCTGATTTGAAGTGTTATTGGTCAGTCTCATTAGTAAGGTGTCTGTGTGTGTGTGTGGGGAGGGGAGGGGGTTCGATTTCTAGCTCCTTATTTTGAGTTTTGAGGTTGTTAATATTACTACCGATTGAAAAGTAAATTAAAACTCTTTGAAACGACTCTTTAGTTGAATGATAATAACGCATTGACGCTAAATTCTGTTGTTATTTTTCACTGAAAATTTTCTTACAAAGAAAACGATGGATCGATGATTGGTAAAAAAATTAAAAACAGTCCTCAGTTATACAGAAGAGTGACTCTTGCAATGTCGGTAGCGACAATCTGCAACCTATTTCGGCTATTACAAGTAAAGGAACATTATATTTTTCTTTTTTTTTTTTTTTTTAACTCTTCCCGTATTACTTTCTTCCTTAGGTATAAGAAAAAAGTTTTGATTTGATAAAATTTTTGAACTCCAGTTTTTGACAGATTTACAATTTACATGTTTTAAGATGTACTGAACACGATTTTACTGCTTATAAAAATGTCCGTCTGTGTGTATATATAAAAAAATATTGGACACTGTATCTCACGAACCAATGAACGAAATTTAATCAAACTTGCACTTAGTTGCATCCTAACCTAATCTGGTGCAGATTACATTTGAGAGTCCATTTCTTAACAGGTCGCACTATGATTTCATTTTCTTGTAATTTTTAAGATGGCAGTATAGGACGAAATTTCCCATAAATATACAAAATGAGAGTTATTTTTAATGAATGATTGTAAAATTAATTATTGATAATAGTAGTGAACTAGATAAAAGTTTGTGTGCGTGTAGAACATCGCTTTCCTTCTGGAGGGAATCCCCCCCCCCCCCCCCCAGGGGCTGTAAACTTTTAATATATGTAACATTCAAAAGAAATCGGCAACAACTTTAAAACAAATGGTCAAACTATAGATTTGAGATAATTTGAAACAAAATTGTCGCATTTTTCATTTTTAATGGAAGGGAAAAAAAAAAAAAAAAAACTTTTCTTTTGATGTCAGCACAGGTTGACTTTCATTCAGAATTTAATGTTTTACTTCTTTGATATAAAAATCGTCTGCATTCATCATTGAAAGTAATTTTAATAAACAATAATTTAATAAATATTTTGGTGCTGCTTGAATTTTTATAAGATAATATGTAGAAGAAAGTATTGTGTGGCCACAACATACTAATTTTTTATTTCATATGCATGCATACAGTAAAACTTTTGTAATGCGGAACGTGCATAAAACAGAAATGTAATGAATACAAACTTTGTAAGCAATGCTATAAATCGCAAAAACTCACAAAAATTGTTTCAAATCAAAATAATTGAACATAACTGTTCATCAGGAGAAGTAAAGTAATTGTTCGAATGCAATATGAAAGTGCCAACCCACACAGTTTTTGAAAATTATAATGTTGTTTAATGTTTATACATATATCGAATTCGATTCTTCATATAGATTTTTTATTTATTTATTTGTTAGATGATATATTATTTAGATTTTTTTTTCATTACTATTTAAGATTCTTGAAATGTTGACCAAATTTCTGGTGTCAAAAAAATTGCCAATGCTGTATTATTCTTTTCTTAATTAAGGCAGCATCTTCTATCCTTAAGCTTTAAATCTAAATAATAAAACCCAAATTATCGCTCTAAAACGGTATTTCTTTAAAAACTAGTATATTGCAGCCATCATAAAACTTTCTTCAATATCTTTATATATATATATATATATATAAGAGCGTCAGTTAATAACTTTTTACCATTTTGGCATGCATAAACGTTCAACCATAGCTTTTCACAATAACTATTTTAAGTACGCAGGTTTGGTTTTGCTTTCGTAACAGAGGCAATTTTTAATTAAATTAATCAAAAATCTGCCATTTGGCTGAGGATAATTAATTCTTTTAGGTGGCTTTTATTTTCGCTTCTGTTTTTTTTTTTTTTTTTTTTGAAACCATCATCATAGTATCTGTAAATAAGATTTTAGTGTTTTAAATGTTTTTTTTTAAGGTTTAAAACTTAATTTTTTCAGTGTATTTTATGTTTTTTAATTATATTAAAAAGACGGGAAAGGGAGACATGATAGTCATTGCTACAGTATAGATTTTTCATGCATTTTCTGCACTTTGTATTATATGTAAGATTTTTTAAATCATGAACCATGATTTAGGTGCATTTATTGGTTATTGTGTACTAGCGGGTCAGTATTTTCAAATGAATCACTAAAAGTAATGAATCACTAACAGTAACTTTTAGTGTTAAGAAAAGAAATTAAAAAAAAATCATTTCTGATTGGGTAAAAAGTCGCTCCCGGTCCCCACTGCCTTCGGCAGCGCAGTCCCGTGCACAAGTTAAGGAATACACGTGCTGCTTGCGTGTATTCCTTCCCTGACCCTTCGTTCCCCTTAAAAAAAAAAAAAAACTCACACCGGGTTCCCCACTGCCTTTGGCAGCGCAGAACCCATGCGTGCTGAGCGCGCACAAGTTAGGGGATATGCGCATGGTGCATGCCTATTTCTTCCCCACACTTTCAGCCCCTCCTAATTAACATACATATACCAATTTTGAACGGTGTAACTCAATTAGCTGAGATGCAAAATAAAACCTAATCAGGGAAACCTCAAAACGTGTAAATGGGGTGAAATCTCGAATTCCACTTTCGATAATATAAATGTACTTTAAAATATCTTTTGAATGATGTATTAACAAAAATGTAATCATAATTAGAATCTGAAATATTGAAATTTTAAAATATTACAGCGCCATCTGGCGGTAGAAATTTCTGTAATCTACTGTTCGATTCCAAATAAACAAAGCTTTCAAATGATGTATTACTTATGAAATTATTTTAATTAGTAGCTGAGATACAAAAGAAAACCTAATCAGGACACCTTAAAACATGTAAATCATGTGAAATCTCAAATTCCATTACATATGGTAGTCGATTAATTTAAGGCGACAGAGATTTGTGGTGTCTACTCTTGAAATTCAATTCAAATAAGTTTTAAAATGACATATTACTTTTGAAATTATGCAAATTAGAAGCTGAGATACAAAAATGATAAAACGATTTATGTCTGGCTTTTTCGTGGTTTTCTTCACAACTTATGTAATTCTGGGCTAAATACTGTTAAAAATCCGTAGTATGAAATGTGAACGGAGTATCAGAATTCGAAACTCTGCAAAATATAAAAGAATAAAAGCATTCTGGATTTTCCGTCATTTTCTCTGAAACAACCGTTCCTGTTGTTGTTGTTGTGTGCCACTCGGAAATTCCGAGCACCGGTAGTGGAACTACCGGACTTTTTTTAAGGCATGAGGGTTTCGTCTTCCGTTATTAGGAGAGCCTCATAGGGAGGAAGTACGACTTCTAGCTCCATAAGCTGATGAAAGATGGCAGCACCAGCCAAACAACAAAAACTCGAATTTTGTTCCGGATCAGAACGAGTTAAACTCATGTTTATACATTTTTGCCTCCCCCCCCCTTTCCGTCCCTTCTAATAATTTTACACTTGAAAATATCCGCAATCGATTTATCTTGCCTTAAAACCTAATAATACCAATTTCAAACGCTGTAACTCATTTTTCTTTTTTTGCCCCTTCCCCTTCTCAAGCCCTTCCTAATAATTCTACACTTCCAAAAATATTCACAATTGAATTATCGGGTGTTAAAATTAAGTATTATGAAATTTCAACGGTATATCTCAATTTAAAATACTGAAAATTTAAAACAAAACTTAATCTTACATTGTGTTTTGGTCACATGAGTCGTGATAAATATATTTCCCAATAAAAATGTAATTTTTTTGTTTATTCACACATTTTCAAGAAAACTGAACAGTAGCTTTATAATACGCTGTCTAGGTCGAATATTATTTCAAATGTAACGTGAATAAAAATTTGAAAATTGCAATCCCCCCCCACACACACACACTATAAAACACATGACATCTTAATTGGTTACAATCATTTCCTTTTTCCTCTCAGACACTAGTCTGACATTTGAAATGATGTTGCCACAAAAAATTCATACTTTAGTTAATTTTTAAAAATCTAATTGTTGTACCGATAAGCCGCTTGCACTCTAAGATTCAGAAAAATTGCCCCTTTCATTTGATACTAAATTTTTAACGATCAGACTAATATTTCTAATTTATTTCCCACTTTTTCTTTTGATTAGACATGAGTCGACATTTTAATTAATATCTCCACAACCAATTAAAGTTTTTAAATTCTGTTTTCAGGAGGACCTTGGAAAGGCTCCACAGCATCCGTATGTCAATTCTTGTACTTGTGTTCAATAGGGGCTGAACATGTATAGAAGAACAGACAGACAGACAAACCTTTCCTTTTATTATTATAGATTATCGCAGATCGATGGTTCAACCATTCGCTTTAAAGGTATTGGCGAGCTCTTTTGAAAGATAGCCATCATGAAAATTTACTCCCCTCAAGGGGGGGGGGGGGGCTTCTCCCCGCTCCTACATACACAAAAAAATTTTCCCAGTTGAATATCTTAATAACAAAAAATATATATTTGTTTCATTTGGTTTAGTGCAGTCTATAGATGTTAAACTCTACTTACCTGCAATTTCCCCCATAGACATAATGTATTTGAATACTTTTGAGTGTCCCTGTACATGAACCATTTGCTTTATCTCAACAAAAAGCTTACTGCAACATCCCTATATGATGCACATTTAGAATACAGAGTTTGGAATGTCTGCTACTATTTGTTCTTGAGATATGCTGATAACAGACACACAAACCATTCGCTAAAAACATGATTTTCGTATTCAGGGCACCTCAGAACATGTAAATATAACAAAAACTCACGTTTGAAAATTTGACCCTAAAACAATACTTTCTCGACCCTATGGGTAAGAGAAAGTAAAAATATGTTAAAATACTCACTTTTAACCTTTTATGAAAAATAGCTTTAGAAATAATAATAATAATGTAGTACATACATATGCGTACATATATATTTTTTTCTTTATTAAAGGTTTTACCGAATATTTTAAAATCTTTATCTTTTATTTAGTATTTTTGTTTGGATGTAGCATTAGGTTTATACTGAGAAGAAATTCTTCACAATCGACAACAAAACAAAATCATGAATAAATATACATATATATATTTTTTTCCTTTGACAATTATATTCTTATGTAATTGCAATACATAACACACCTGTTAAATATATATAGTATGTATACACACATGAATTTTAAATTAAAATAACTAATACACAGAGTAAGTTATATTTTAAATATGCAAAGCAAAAATAAAAAGAATAATTCAGAACATGTGAGCCAGCTTTTATAATTATATAAAAATGCAGAATACATACCTTTATTTTGATTTTCATCAACATCGAATTCTAAACATTCTTCTTTTAAATGCCAGCAAGTAGTCATCTTGGATGGCATGGTAGTAAAACATTACATGCCTTCCAAAATTATACTAGCTAGCATGAATGTCCAAGTTGAATAACGCTTCCTCCACGTATGAAAGTTATTCAGATATTCATACATACACAGTAATTACAAAATTTAAAATAGAAAGTATACTAGGTAATAAAGAGAATTTAAGTATGCACACAGGTCCCTAAATAAATCTATGAATACTAAAAATAAAAAGCACAACTTATGTGATGAAACTTATATAATTAATTACATATTTTAAAAATGCCGAATGGAGTACATAACTTAATTAGCTCTTGATTACCATCTCTGTTTTAAGGACAGCACATTCTTCATTTTAAAGCCAGCAAGTAGTCATCTTGCAAGGCATAAAGTAATAAAATTTAATACCTTGCAAAATTCTACCAGCTAGCGTGACTGATGATATTCTCGACTTCCTCTGGCTCAGGTAGCATCTTCTTCTATTCTAATAATCAGTTTCTTTTCCATACCGTCATATGTGATTTAATGAATATTATTTTTAAAAATTCTATTTATTTCTTCTGAGAATGTCTTAAATGAGTGTTAGTATAAATTTTTATTATTAACTATACAAATTAAATTATGCTTAATAATTTTTACAGTCATGAAATTCATAGTATAGGTAATAAAAATATTTATCATAGATAACTACATAAAAATATATTCATGTATATCTTACAAATTTATAATAAATCTTATGAATAAGTGTTTTCATAAAAGATATAAAATTTTCGTATCTGTAATTTAATAACCCTCACTTCACTTATTTTGGAATCTGAAACATATCAAACAGATGAAAATAGCATTTATTTACATTCTTGTTCAATATGAATATAACAAAATTTTGAATATTTGTATATATAAATTCAAAAATTTTAAGTGAAAATCTGCATGGTGTGGGAAAGTATACTTCTTTTAACAAATATAAACTTACTACCATTATCATGATAGTTAAAAATTGAAATGTTTTCAGGTCTTTTTATCTTTTCTCAAAAAAAAAAAAAAAAAAAAACCTGTTCATGTGGTTATTCACTGCAGAAATATCACTCAATAAAATCAGTCACACATTAAATTTATACATTACAAAATATGGAAGATTAAACGTAAACAATAATAATATTATTGTATCATAGGATCTTAACTGAAGCAATACCTTATAATAATGAGCATATTATGAAATTGACTATTTAAATAACCATGCTATTTAATAATAAGTAAACAGTAGCTACAGTCAAATGAATACTTTCTATATTTCATACTTCCATGAAACAGATTAAACGTAAACTATAATAATCTTTTTGCATCAGGATCTTAACTGAAGCAATATCTTATAATAACGAGCATGTTATTATGGAAATGACTATTTAAATAACAATGCTCCTTAATAATAATAAGTAAACGGTACCTACAGTCAAATGAATACTTTCTATATTTCAAACTTTCATGAAACCGATTAAACGTAAACAATAATGTTATTGCATCAGTATCTTAACTGAAGCGATATCTTATAATAATGAGCCTGTTATTATGAAATTGACTATTTAAATAACCATACGGTTTCATCCTATTATACAGTACCGGTAGCCCATTGAAAGAAATGAAAAATGAAATCGTTTTTGAACGGAATGACAATTATTACAAGCGTCTTTCGCATCAAGACTCTCAAAACAGATCTGCGCAATATCTCGCGCATCCTTCTGCTTTCTGTGTTTTGTTTACATTTTTTTCCTCTTGGAGGAGCGATTTTCTCTGAAAACAGATCTGCGCAACTTCACGCGCATGCCTTTCGCTGTTTTCAAAGATATTTGTTTACATATTTCTTACTTTACTTATCGTATGTGTATTATAATATTATTTTATTTAAAAGACTAAATACTACTGTCTCTTTGAAAAAAAAAAAAAAAAAAAAAAAAAAATAGCACATTTAACTGAGTTTCTGACAGCATACTGACTAAATGAAAAACACTTAAAGGAAAAAAAAAATGGATTTTACTATTGATGAGAGGATGTAAAATGTATTTGTATCTGCTTAAAACCTCTTATCATGTATTTATTTTATACTTATTTTACAATAACTGAGTTTCTGATAGCATACTAACTAAATGAAAAACACTTAAAAAAAAAAAAAAAAAATGCATTTTACTATTGATGAGAGGTTGTAAAATGTATTTGTATCTGCTTAAAACCTCTTATCATGTATTTATTTTATACTTATTTTACAATATAATAATAAAAACTTGGGTAAATTTTTATAACTCAGAGCAAAAGCATTTATATGTGTACATATTTTCCTTAATCTTAAATGTAAACAAAAATTATTACAACTGATTGTCCAAAATTCGATACACTAAGTTCAAAGGAATTATTTAAAATGAATATATATATATATTAAACACTTTTCTGTAAAGTTTATATGAAAATAAAAGGCAGTTGTAGAATTTTTTAGTTTTCCAAATTTTATAATTTGTAAAATTTAAATAATAACTTTTTTTTTTTTTTTTTTAATCAACATCAGTGGCGGATCCAGAACTTGACTTTCGGGGGGGCTAAGATTTTTCAAAGTGTTATTCTAGACCAACAAAAAAATTTACAATTGCAATATTCAATTGTGAATGTCAGTGTTTTTTTTTTTTTTTTTTTTTTTGGGGGGGGGGGGGTTTCAGCCCCCTAGCCCCCCCCCCTAAATCCGCTACTGATCAACATAGTATATGTAAAAATTAATTCTTGGAGTATCTTTTGAATATCACTAGTTAAAAATTTAAGTATGTAAGGAAGCTGCTGGTAAATTTTAAAATTATTTATACAGACATAAGAGGATAAATTAAGGGATACAAGAATTTTTAACCAACTACAGAAAACAGCCAATTTGCAGTAACACATTGTTCTTTAACGACTTGTTTAATGTGTGCATGTTCTGATGACAATGTAACTCCTCTAGCAAATCCTGAAACTATAAAACTATTTAACTCATTCACACGATATTATACAAACAATATTATAAAAATAAATAAATGTTTGCCTCTTTAAAATAAGAAACTAAAATTAATACATTTTTTCATGAATACAACACTCATGTGTTGCAAAGAATTTTTTTTTTTTTTTTTTCTGGTTTCATTTCTGCTGGGGCATTTCTGCTGGGGCTTGGGGTAATTGGGGGAGGGGGGTGTTAAATGTTAAGATTTCTGAATAGCAGTGTTTTATAGAGCGTTTATATATATATATATATTGTAAGTTTTTGTAGCAGTTTTTTAAGATTAGATAAGGTAAATAAACATTTCTATTAAAAAACATCAGTAATCAATCATAACACATGGCAGCTATGCTCAAGCAAGACATAACAGCAAAGAAAAATACTTTAAAAGTTAAACCTATTTAAGTTTTTCTTACAATTAGATTGTCTTAGAATTTAGATTTTAAAGATAAAACCATCTAGCCACTGGAGACATCAGTACATAACTTCTAACATACAATAATAATAAGAAAATAATAACTATTATTATTATTTAGAATATAAGCCATGGAAACAGGTTCCCTCTCTGACATAAACTACGAACCAGTTGGAAAAAACCGAGGTAAAAAAAAACAGTCCATTGTTTTTTCCGGGTTTTATCGGGTTTAATCAGAGTATGTTTGGGTTTTATCAGATTTTTTAAGAATATTTTCTTCCTTCCTTTAACATCAAGTATGTCATTCATAATAACATAATTTAAAAAATTAAATTATTATTTTTTCATTAAAATCAAAATTTTAAAAATTTAATTTTAAAATTTCTGAAGTCTTTTTCTGATTAAGTTATAAAGAAATAAAAAAAATAATTGTACTTTATCTGCCCTTTACATTAAAAAATTGGATTTTCTACATTACGTAATAGTGTAGCACTGTTAAAGTTTTCAGATTTTTTTTTAAATTTGATTTTTATTCATTACCACATTTTTATTAACTCGCTTTCTTCTTTGATTGCCCAGTACAAGCTTTGCAAACGATTTTTAACTAACTTCCTGACTATCTAGACATTTGAAACTTTTAGAATAGCTCAGAACACTATGACAAAGTATTCTTTTAATATTTTTATTCAATTTTCTAAATGTTTGAAATTTTTTTATAATTGCCCTCTTTATTACACATTCGATCATGTTTTTTCAAGTTGATGGAATAATTCAGCAAAAAAAAAAAAAAAAAAAAAAAAAAATTAAAGCATTTATTAATACATAGAATGGTCAAGTTTATATGATTCAACAGAAAATTTAAAACTGCGGTAATATAAAAAGTTCTTTTAATCTCGTAATTATTTATATTTTACATTCCTCGAATCCTACAGTTTTCTTTATATTGACAAACAACTCTGTTTTTTCTTTATTTTATTATTATTATTATTTTATTTTTTATTCTGTTTTAATAAGATAATGATACACTTTTTTTCCATGGAGAATTTTTTTCTATACAGCAGTTTGAGCATTTCCAATATTTCTGAAAATTCTTTGTTTCATGTTCTTTTGTTTCACTGCTCTGCAAAAAAAAAAATTTTTTTTTTTTTTCGATATCTGATACCACTTTTGCAGATTCTTATGTAAAATAACCTCCTGAATTCGAATCTGGCCCCCATTTTGCCCCATCACCCACTATTTTTTTGGTACACCCCTCCCCCATTTTTACATTCTTCTACATGTAATATAGAGAAAGTATTAGATTCATGAAATTTTTCGAACTCCGGTTTTCGGTGAATTTACACGTTTTGGGATGTCCTGAACACGATTTGATAGTTTTTAGAAAATGTCTGTGTGTATCACGGATTTTGTGGACGCTGTATCTCACGAACCAATGAATGAAATTTAACCAAACTTGGTATTTAGTTGGACCCTGACATAAACTGGTGCTGATTAGATTTCGGGATCAATCTCTCAACAGGTGGCACTGTAATCGCATTTCTTCTAATTTTTAACATGGCAGTATAGGACAAAATTTCGTATAAATGTACATAATGAGAATTATGACTTTCTTCTATATTCAATAGAAGAAAGTATTGGATTTGTTAAAATTTTCGACCTCGGGTTTTTGATGGATTTACACGTTTTGAGAGCTGTAGAACACGATTTGACCATTTTTAGAAAATGTCTGTCTGTCTGCGTGTGTGTGACAAAATTTTGTGGCAACTGTATCTCAGGAACTACTGCACAGAATTTCATACAAATTGGTATGTAGTTGCACCTTGACATAAATTAGTGCCTATCAACTTTTGGTAAAAATTGTCTTACAGGTTGCATTGCCATCCCGCTTTTTATAAATTTTTAACATGGTGATATAGGACAAAATTTTGTGTAAGTGTGCATAAAGAGAATTATTTTTTAGTAATCATTATGAAATTTACGAAAATTATTTATAATAGAGATAGTCAACCAGGGTTGTATCGGTTTTAACCATAGGGGTTTTAACCAGTGGTTTAAACCGGTTTTAACCGTCCTGGTCAATATTAGTTTTGACCACTGAAATTCGTTATTGAATTTATTTACTACCAATCAAGGTCAGAAATTAGAATCTGCTACCAATGAAATATATCTTAGTAGGATCATATGTTAAAACTAAGTAAACATTTGTTAAAAATGTCATAACATAGGAATGTCGTAACACAAATAATATCACCAAGAAACAACACAATTGTTTTAATTAATTTTTACACAAACTCTTTTTTGGAATTTATATTGAATTTAAAAAATGGTTACAAGTCGCAAGTTTTGCAGTTGTCTCTAAACTCAGACGGTTTCGTAAATTGTTCTGAATAAGTCCAAACTTTGAAAATAGTCTTTCTATTGAAGACGAGCTGGCACAACAGTTCATTAGATGTAATGCGATATCAACAAATTTTACATCAATGCCTTTTATCTTATTCATTGCTGCCCACCTGACACCAGGTCCAAGTGTATTTTTTATGCTTTCAGAAAAAAAGGATTTTGGATATGGTAAAGATTGCAGTTAATATTATTATAGACTTTAATAAAATTTTAACTGCAAACCACCACATTGTTTGTTTTAATTTTAAGATTTGTGTTTTAAGCTACAACTCATGTTTTTAACTGAAATTAATGTTTTGTTTTTAACTACAATTCAAGTGTTATACTTTTAACTGCAGCTCATGTGTTTCAAAGAAGATACCTATTTCATCTTCCTTGATGTTTTTAACTGTAACTGGTTTATATTTTTATATTGCATGGTCCATTTTTAAATTTCTAACATTATTATATTAGTATTATTATTTTTAATGAATTGTTGTTTTTTTACTTTTAAGTTATTTTTAATTGCAAAAACAATTATTATTAAAATTAAAGCTGTTTAAAACCATTTTTAACAGTGCTGACCATTTTTGGACGGTTAAAACCATTTTTAACCAGCGTCCTGGTCAAAATCAGTTTTGACCGGTCAAAATTACAACCCTGTAGTCAACTGTGAAAATTTTTTTGTATGTGTAGGAGCCTTGCCACCCTTCCTGGCCCGGGGGGGGGGTCCCCCTAGAGGAGAGTAAATTTACAAGATGGGTATCTTTCAAAAGGTCTCGTCAATGCCTTTAAAATGAATGGTTGAACTATAAATATGTGTTAATTTAAAACAAAGTTATCGATTTTTTTTTTTTTTTGTTATTGAGTGAATTTGTATAGGAAAATATAGAAGAAAGTCTTGTGGTGGCCACAACATACTAGTTTGCAATATGTTTAAGCAATTAAAAAAAAAAAAAAAAAAAAAAAAAAAAAAAAACATAGATTTCTAAACAAAAATAGTGGTGAAAAAAATACAAGTGGTGGCAACCCTGCATGTTTGGAAATAAAAACATGAGCGATGACAAACAAATTAAACTGATGAACATATTTCAACTGCATTGGGAAGTTAAAAAAATAAACTTTCAGTCAATACACCATAAAAGCATATAAACATAAAAATATTTTGTGTTAAGTTTTATTTGTACAAAGGAAAAAAGAGAAATTTTTGGAGAGGGCGACACACACCCTGAAAATTTTCAGTGGTGGTGCACGCTTCAATGCCAATGCATGTTAAAGTAAATATTGTGAAAATCTAATGAAAGTATTCAGCCATTGTCTTGTGTAGATGCATAAAACTAATCCATACCTATTTAAAAAATGATGTACCTGTAAGTATATAACATACATATTCTATTATTATATAAAGACTTTTTGTTGTTGTTAAATTTCATTATACAGGGTTCATAATAAAAATTCCCTGAGTTTTCCAGACAATTTTAAAGAAAATATTAGCAATATATTACAAGAAACACTCCTCTAGAGAGGCGAAATACTTCTAATTCCATTGTATGATGTCATATTACTGTCGATCATGACAGAAATTTACATAGAAATCATTGCTCACATGCGTATTTTCACAATACTTAATCATTTGAATTCAATATGAAGGCTAAGCAAGGAAATTATATTATGAGAGAAAGGAAGTTGTCGTTTTTCCAGGTTTTATGATCAATTTTTCCTGATTTTTTTTTTTAAACAAAATCCAAATTTTCTGAGTATTTTAGGTTTTCCCTGATGAAGTATGAATCTTGTTAAAAATATTTGTTTTTGTCTAAGAGAAAAAATAAATAAATAAAAACTTCTTTATTTAATGAATAAATTTTTAAAATATATAACATTGCATGACTCTATAGGCCTATTTAAAGCTATCAATTAAAATTGCTGTTGTAAATGTTCTCATAAAAAAATATTATAACTATAAAACAATTGAATTGATACAATAATAAAAAGTAGTAATAACTGCCAGAATTGCATTTTATGTTCAATGACAAACTTATAGCAGTGAAATCTTAATAAAAGATATATAACAAATATCATCCATCAAAATTTTTGAAAATGTGTTCGAAAACGCCTATAATATATACTATGTACGGAATACACACTATCAAAAGAAAAGGTTATTTAAGTATATATATTTTATATGTATATATATATATATATATAAAATATATATATATATAAGTTAGTAATGCAATAAAATATGAAATACTATAAAACAATTAAAAAACAGCATTTTCTATCTCTAACAATCAAAATAATTTACAAAATTTAGAACTATGCAATACAAATAATGAAAATAAATAAATAAACTTACTTCAATAAATTAAATCAAGTTCATTCTTTCACTAGAATATCATATTCAATATATTACTATGATTCTTTAATGGATTACATTCATATGTATCATTCTTTTCAATAAAATTAACGAAAAATTGGAATTCCTTATAACAGTGGGGTACAGTTTAAGAAAATAAACTTACTGCAATACTCTAAATTAATGCATAATGCAGTAGACTTATTCACTTTAACAATTTACCCCATCTCCAAGAATCTCTTAATCCTGACGATCGCTTTTCACAAACTAAATTCATGGCAGCTTTTCATAATATGCGTTTTAAGAGTTCATAGGAAAAATGAAAATCTTTCAGAACTCTATAACGAACATACGTATTTTTATCATAATGACATATCTCCGTTTCTTCTTATCCTCTCTTCATTTGCAATATTTACTTCCATTTGTTTGTTGCACGGAGGTTTGTTGTTGTTTTCATATCCGCGTCCTTTGTATGAAGAATGCTGATTGGCTGAAAGAAGGGAGCGACGTATGTGCGCGAAAAATTGCGCAAATGCGTTTTGAGAGTCTTGATGCGAAAGACGCTTGTATAATTATTTACTTTTAACTCTAGATAAGCCATGCGAGATAAGCCTAAGCCTTGTTCGCGTTCGCAGTGCATACGAAAAAAATCAAAATTGTTTTATTAAGGCAGTACAAATGCATCCATAATAAATATCTCATACAGAAAGACAGTATAAGTAAGGACTTGAGAAAAATACTTTATTACTTACTTTATTCGAAAAAAAAAAAAAAAAATGATAAAAAAAATGCAAAATCATCACAAACAGAAAAACAAGATGGCTGCCGATCCGCGTTTGTAATGATCGATAGATGGCGCTCTCTGAACACTGCAGTTGTTAGTAAACATTATAGCCACGTGTGTTCCATTAATGTTCTTTTTGTTATCCTACTTAATATTCCGCCATTACATCATGGAAAATTGATTGCTTTTGGAAAAAAATATTTCAGTTTATTCAAAGTTCGATCGGAAGTAGATTTTAACTGAAGCTGAACAAATATTAGTTTCAAATCATCTGATTAATTCTTTACTTCCATTAGCCGAAGCAACTGAAATTTTAAATTTGTCATTTGGAAATAAATGGAAGCTCAATTCTGGATTTCTTGATCCTTTGGAGTTAGATTGTAGCACACAACAGTATGTGTTATCTTTTTTACCGTATTTATTCATTTTTATTCTATAAATATATGTGAAACTAAATATCGTGAAGCAATGGCGGCTGTATGGAATTCGAATTAAACCATGTTTATTGTAATTTCACCTTAGTCCACCAGAGGGCGAGCATTTCATTACAATCGCGGATCTTTAAGTTTAAGGAGAGGTGTAGAGCTATCCTTAAGAATTTAAGGATCCTTAAAGTTAAAGATCTTTAAACGGACATCTGAATTTCTATTTTAAAGAAAGTCGGAAATAAAGATTGTTTACATTTTGATTGACCAATGAAAATGCATCTTCTTAAAGATCTTTAGTTAAGGATCCTTAACAGCGGACATCTGAATGTGGGGGTTAGACTTTTGTCTACGAACGGCCAGTGACTTCATCAAGAGTCTCAGGAATCAATTGCATCGGTCAAATTGATCCCGAGGCTGAACATAGCGAAAATGTTTCAACTTGTAACTCATAATAGTGGCAACAGAAGTTTACTCTTTTCGTTTTCTGTAACAGGTTGGCGTTGGCATGTATTTGTCGGCGTAGCTCTAGCTATTGTTAAATTTGTTGATTTTTAATCCTTTCATGTATTAATTCAAAATGGAGAACAGTAATAATAACAGTAAAGCCCGCGCATCATTATCCGAAGCAACTAATAGTAGGGAGTCCCCAGTTAGTGAAAATCGACGCAATCGCGATATCACAGAGAAAGAAAATTCTGAGTGTAATGGTGAATGAGCTTTCAATAAACGCGAAATTTCGCATGAGAAAGAAGCCAAAGTACATACACAAGAAAAGCCAGTTGTTCAACCAGTACAGCAAGCAGCTATTTTTCCATCTTATAATTACAATTCAACGGATCCATTATATGTAGATAATAGTCGAAATACTATATCTATGATGTCATATAATATGATGACTGCTGTCAGTTCGCCTTGGCCAGTGAATTCTTAAGACAACATGGCAATGAATCAACACAATGTTGCAGTAAATCAGCCACCTATGCCAATGGCACCTGCATTAGATATGGTGCAGCCTTCCACGTCTGGCGTAAATCCTTACGCGTTTATGGGTATCCCAAGCGAAAATATGTATGGTGTTGTGGGGATGGGAAACTATTGCCCATATGGTGGTATGCCTGCTCAAGAGAATAAGTTTTTTCCCCCGGTTAAAGAAGTTGTTCAGTTGTCAAATGGTGTTCTCTATCCACCCAACCCGAATGCACCTCGACCGACAACCAGAGAACGCCCTTTGGGTTGCAAAACAGTTTTTGTTGGTGGTTTGCCTGAAAAAATTACCGAAGAAATTATAAGAGAAATTTTTGAAAGATGTGGTACTGTAGAAACTGTTAGGATGTCCAAGAAGAACTTTTGCCACATTAGATTTTATGATGAACTTTATGTTGATAATGCTATATACTTTTCTGGATATCGATTAAAAATAGAAAATAAAGACGAAGCATCTTTTACTGGTAGATTACATGTTCATTATGCCCAAGCACGAGATGACCAATATGATTATGAATGCAAGCAGAGAGCTCTCCAACGGCAAGCTCGACATCAGCAAGAAGATTATTATCGACCACCTACTCCCCCAGTAGTGCATTACACAGATAATGAAGCATCACTCATTTGTGAGAAGTTAAAAAATGAAGAAACATTTACACAGGCTGCTAGTATTTTAATAAATTGGCTGGAAAAAGGTGAATGCACCAAAAAGAATGCCAGCTCATTTTTTTCTATTATACAAAGTACTCATAATCATGTCAGAAAACTACAGATTGATAAAGGAAAGTATGAAGATCAACTAAATGAAGCTAAGAAAATGTTGAAAAAACAGTTGGAAGGCATCATAAGCCAGTTTACAGAAATAGAAAAAATTTATAATGCTGCATCGTTACAAAAGTGTTGGGATCAGTTTACTAAAGCACAGAGAAAGAATATTGAAATGTGGAAAAAACAAACAGAAGAACTAAAGAATGCCCATTTAGAAGAAGTTATTAATGAAAAAGAAGATGAAGAAATGGAGCTTAGTGATGATGAAAACAATGATAAATCTAATCCTGATGTAGAGCAGTTGAAAAAACAACAGGAAGAAGAAGTTCATAAGCAAAAGGAAGAAGCAGATTCCGTGAAATGTCAGTTAGGAGCGGCCGAAAATGAACTTACAGTTATAAAATCTGATCATAAAGAAGAAATAAAACGTAAAGATGAACTGCTGGTAAATCTGCGTAAATCTTTACAGGAGTCCAAGTCAGAAGAATTAAATTTGCTTCAGAAAAAAACTAAAGATGAGATTGAGTTGAAAGAGCTTCGTGCATTCAAGCGCAGATGGATGGAAGAAAATCCAGATCGTGTTAATGAATATGATAACTCCAATGTGAAAGCTTCATCTAATAATGTCGAAAATGAGGCTTGCTTAATTGGTCTCATATCCTCATTCCTACATGTTCACTCATTTGGTGCAAGCATTGACTATATTTGCTCGTACTTGCAACAGATGGACCAAAGTATAAGGTCAGGGGATGTTGAAAATTTGTTAAAAAGATACCCAATGATTTTTAGAGAAGATTTAACAGGTGTTGGAGCTAGTTTAGGGAGAAAGTGGCGATTCACTGGCTTTTAAAAGCATTTAAATTTTGAATCGATGCGCCAAGTTGAACGTTTTGCTTAAAATTTGAGTTCATTATTTTTTTCATAACTGTTCACTATATATTTTTTTAGTATTACTAGAATTTTTATATATTTTCCAAGTTTTCTCTTCATTGCTTACCTTTTTTTTATTAAAAAGTATTGGTTATGATATTAGATGTGAGATATAAACAGATGATTACAGATCCAGCACTGGCATCAGCCTTATTATTGCAGTAATAGAGCTTTTTCTCTTGTCTATATAGATATTCATTACATGATGATGGAAAACCAAGTCAAGGATCAAAGAAACACCTCAAGAACAAGGTTAATATTTTGTGCAGAATATAATCGCAAATCTGGATACAAAGAGCTGTTATAATGTTTGTTTTAGTTATTTATTTCTAATACACATTTTGCGACATAAGCACACGATATAATGCATACGTTATTAAATTTTCATTGGAGTCTTTCATGTTTAGAACTGTATCATCATGGGCTAATCGTTGTGCTTCATATATTTAAAACTTTTCAAGAAGTGATTTGATGACTCTTTCTTTAATGAAGTATTTTTCATATTGCATGATTTAAAGAATATTTTGTCTCTCTGTATCATACAAGAAAATGCTTTAAAAAGAATAACTGCATTATTTAAGTTTGCGAAATATTTATGTATTTGCCTTAGTTTAAAGCCCTTTTTTTTTGTTTTGAAGTAATGGAAAAGTTTAATGTTTGACATTTGAGTGAAAGAACAATTGCCTTTTTCTTCAAGTTTGCCCAGTATTTATGCATTTTGCTTTTAAAGTGTTTTCAAATATTAAAAACATTGAAAGGTCTGCTTGCTCATCTGATGCCTTACAGATCATCTGCTTTTTCTAAGTTTGCCAAATACTTATATGTTTGCTTCTATATATTTGTGTTTGTCTACAGAACTTTATAATATCATGGAAAGATCTGTTGGTTGAACTGGTAAAATTATTTTATTTGAAATTGGAACTCTCCATATGATGAAGTTAATGGCATGGTAGTGGATTGAATATCTGAAAATGAGATGTTTCATTAAGGTATGTGTATTTTCCTTTTCTGTTTCATGAGAAATTATCGTTTTTATCCCCAGGTGAATTGCTGGTAAGATTTATTAATTTTTAAGTTATATTTAACTGTTCTGTATCCTGGAAAGGTGAGTTACAAAACTTGTGCATCTGCATCTTTGTAATTTGATGTTATATTGATTAGCTTGAAGGGGAACAGATGCTGTATAATCCACCGGTTGGCGCCATTTTTCAAAATGGCGGCGAAATCACGCCAAAATGCCGTTTTCCAAAATCGACGCAATTTTTTATCACCCGCGATTACCGAAGTGTTTTTTTTTTAACCACAACAAGTGGCACAAATTTTACAGCAAAAATAACTTAATCTAACGCATTTACACGATAACTAATACATATTTATACTCAAATATGGGGATTGAAATTGGGAAATAATTTTTTACAAAAAATCCATAGGGAGATTAACATTAGAAATCTTTTTCTTGGCTCCACAGACGGTCAGTGGCATCTTCACTTCGCTCGCATATAGGAACACCGAAAAAATATTATATTTCTGAATGAAAAATTTAGTTAGTCTGGACTTCTGAGGGAAGTGCATAGGTTGATTTTGATCATAAATGACGACATACTTTTATGAGTTTTGCTGCTTTGTCAATCCCTAAATGACTGCGTAGCTTATTCCAAACTAATCCAAAAGTTGAGAAAAATTTCTTGATTGATGCAGACAAAGCCGGCGCTGAATGCAAAGAGAAACAAGACCTTCCGGCTTTTTCGGAAGGGTAGGTTGATTTCTTTTTCCTTATCAAGTAGCCGTCATTTTGTTTCGAAATGGCGGCTACAAATTATTAATGCACTTGGTAGAAATATTGATGTAGGCTATGCACACATGGAGTTTTAAGCAAATCGGTTCATAAATACACTTTTATGTGAATTTAAAATTTTCAAGTGGCCGGCGCTAGGAAAAAAATGGTGGGTTAAGTTGACAAATATATGAAATGCGTTTGTGAGATAAGTCTACTGTACACACATAGTTCGAATTAATTCAAAATCTCAAAAGTCATTGTGTTGAAAAATTAAGTGGCTGCCACTTCGATAAAAATGGCAGAGAAAGTTGCTCATCTAAGATATCGTTGCAAATTTGAAAATATTTTTTTTTTTTTTTTTTTTTTTTTTGTAGAAATTCTTTCAAAGAGGCTTAGTAAGTTGATAAAATGTTAGTTTCCTGCATTTCTAGTTTGTTTTAGCATTAAAATAGTCTAATGTTACCTTAAAAACGGATTAAAAAGATCCAGTAACGCATGTAATGGATTTGCCGACTTTTCCACTATGGCGACTTTTTTGGCGACTTTTGGCGAGAAAATACTTATTATCGATATACCAAAGATGGACGCAATAACGTGATTGGTTCATGAGTTACGTGAATTTTCTAAATTTTTGTTGTTTGAATGATAAATCCATTTTTCAACTTTGATTTGAATTGATTAAGTATTTCTAAAGCTCCAGCAAACACATCGAAGATATTTGAAGCATAGGTTACTGTCCAACTGTAGTTTAAATCAGTGCCGTGTTTCAAAAGTTATTATTATGGTAAATTTTCAAGTGGTAGTCTAAGTGGCTGCGACTTGTAAAACAAAATAGCAAATAAACTTGCCCATCGAAATCATCCAGTACATTTGTACGATAAGTTCATTGTCCAGTTCTAGTTTAAATTAAATCAAAATTTCAAAAATTATAATCATAAGAAATTTTCAGGTGGCACCACTTGAAAAAAAAAGTGGAGTGAGATGCCTAGCGAAATTATCTGAGATATTTGAATGATAAATCCACTACCCAAACTTGAAGCGAATTGATTCTGTCTTACTAAAGTTACCATAATGACAAATTTTCAAATGGCCGCCACTTGAAAATAAAATTGCGGATCAAGTCATCAAGAGAACTTATCCTAGATATTTGAACCAAAAGTTCACTAGCCAGCTTTTATTTGAATCAGTTTAGTATTTTAAAAGTTATCGTGATGGCATATTTTCAAGTGGCTGGAACTTCACAAGATGTCGGGACAAGTTGCCTAGTGAAAAAATTCAAGATAATTATATGATAATATCACTGTCAAAATTTGGTTCGATTTGAAGTATTATTTCAAAAGTTATCGTGATTTTAAATTTTCAAGTATGAGCCTGATTTCAAGTGACTGCGCTTAACTTAAGATATCTGCCACTTTATTAAAAGTGGCGGATAAAGTTTATTAATAAACTTCATTGAGATCCTTATGTGGTCTGTATTTACATCACAATTCAAACAATTTCGGAATACGCATTTTACAATTTAAATTTGAAATTTTCAAGTTGTCTCCACTTGAAAACAAAATGGCAGAGCAACTTGGTTAACAAACTCATCTAAGATATTTATAAGATAAGTTAAGACACTGTTCAAATTTGGTTCCATTTGGAGTATTATTTCGGAAGTTATCATGGTTTTAAATTTTCAAGTGGTGGCCTGATTTCAAGTGGTCCCGCTTAACTTAATATATCCACCACTTTATTAAAAATGGCGGAAAAAGTTCATTAATAAAGTTATTTGAGACACTTGTGTAATCTATGTATACATCAAAATTAAAAGAAATTCGCAATACGCATTTTACAATTTGAATTTGAAATTTTCAAGTGGTCTCCACTTGAAAACAAAATGGCGAAGCAACTTGGTTAACAAACTCATCCAAGATATTTATAAGATAAGTTAAGACACTATTCAAATTTGGTTCGATTTGGAGTATTCTTTCGGAAGTTATAGGGATTTAAAATTTTCAAGTGGTAGCCTGATTTCAAGTGGTCCCGCTTAACTTAAAATATCTGCCACTTTATTGAAAATGGCGGATTAACTTCATTAATAAACATCATTGAGATCCTCATGTGACCTGTATTTACAACAAAATTCAAGCAAATCTTGCTTTAAATATGCTTTTTACAATGTCGGTTTGAAATTTTCAAGTGGCTGCCACTTGAAAACAAAAAGTCGGAGCAACTTGGTTAACGAACTCATCCAAGATATTTATAAGATTAGTTCACTGTCCAAATTTGGTTCGATTTCGAGTATTATTTCGGGAGTTATCGTGGTGACAAAATTTTCATTATAGATATATATATATACAGGGGTCTGTCCAGACTTTTCGAACAGGGTCCTGTTTTTGTGAAATTGTGAAAAACTCTACGTGTATTTTTGTGAATATAAATTGTGTGTGAAAATAAAGTTCTTCCAAACTTTTCGGCTAGAGTAAAAATTGTGAAAAATGTAATTTTTCAAATTAAAATTTTGTCATTTTAGACAATGACAGTTCATTTTTATAAAACTAAACTTAAATATATGCATAGAAGCCCTTAATAAATTAGAAATTGAATATCAGCTTTTCGGGGAAATACAGCAAAACATCTAATTTTTCATAGGCAGTCTGTTCATTCCATGGAAGATTAATTTTAAAAATGAAATAGATTTATCAAAGGTCTATTTTTTAGGATAAAAAATTCTGTGAAGGGTCCTGTTTTATAATAAATAATTTTGTGAAGGGTCCTGTTTTAGGATAAATAATTTTGTGAAGGGTCCTGTTTTATAATAAATAATTTTGTGAAGGGTCCTGTTTTAGGATAAATAATTTTGTGAAGGGTCCTTTAAAGGACCCAGAATTGCCTCTAGACAGACCCCTGTATATATATATATATATATATATACAGATAAACGAAGTGATTGCAATAGATCGATTTCTAAAGAAATCAACCTAAAAAAAACTGTCCAAATCCAGGTGGGAATTTTGAATTTTTTGTAAAAACACACTTTATAAAATAATGGGTTTTTTAAGTGGGCCTGCCCAAAAAAATCTGGGTGTGTTTTTTCAGGCTGGGTCCACTTGTGCGAACCCTCCTTATCACCTACCATTTTTCAGGAATGGCCTCCTATTTTTATTATTTTCGGTGATATTATGGCTATAAATTTGATGTTTAGGAGGGGAGAGGATTATTTTAACTATTAAATATCTTCTGAGGGGCTAGAGTTGGAAAATTCTAAAACATGGAGTTTGCAACAAAAGAAAAATTTTTTTTTGGGGGGGGGGGGGATTTGCACTGAAATTATGCATTATATATCTTATATTTTTTTAATCTGTTATTATTGTTATTTTGTAAACTTTATATTTTTTTGTTTTTAGGTGTAAAAGTAATTATTTTTCATTCTTCAAATCAAATTCATGGTCATAAAATTATTGAACGGGGAAAGAAATTGAGGGAGGGGGTGGTGTATATAGAAAACGGTGTTTCCTGGGCAAAATGGTAGTCAGATTCAGATTCAGGAGATCATTTTACATAAGAATCAGTAAGAATGGTTGTTAGAACTCATTTTTTTTTTTTTTTTTTGCAGAGCAGTGTAATTGGAGAAATGTAAAATTTTATTTAAAAAAAATCAATTCTGTGCTAAAAATTAACATTCCCCCTGCTGAATCTAAAAATGCTGCATAGTAGCATTTGTTTTCTAAATTTGGTACTTTTATTTATTTTATGAAATTATAAATTTGTATAGAACGTAGTATAAATGGTATGGAAATTATTTGTAAGCATAGAAGTGAAATTAAAAGATATTTTAAAGTTAAATAACCTATATTGAATATTAAATATAAATATTTTTTTCCTAATATGGTATTTAGAGGATGTTAAATTCTTTGTAATAATCATTTGGAGAATACATTCTCCTTGACATCATTCATTATTAATCTTATCAATTAAACATTTTATATATAAAATAACATGACTAAGATTAAAAAATATATTGGGAATCGGAATATACATAAAAATAAAGAATTAATAATAAGCTGAATCAGATTATATAAAAATTTTTACTTTGTATTTCATTTCAGATTTTTCTGGAAGATAACGTTGCTATCCTAGAGGTATTCCCAGTAAAAATCTTTTGACAAATATTCTCCTAAACATTATTTTATCATATCATTTTAAACATTTTATTTATGAATTATACCCCCCCCCCCCCCCCGGCCAAAAAAAAGAAAAAAAAGGCCAATTCATTATGCAGGTAATATTTTGTATTTTAAATTTAAAAGCATGAATCTCATAACCCAGTGGCGGATCTGCCCCTCCCCCCCCTCTCCAAAGGCATTGACATTCACATTAGAATGATTATATAACATTTTCAGTAAAGTCATTTAAGTAATTATCCTTCATAGTTCAGAAAACATCAGCTACCAAAAACCTCTCCAAAAGTCCACCTCTATTTAAGGGTCACTTTCTATAGGGGCCAATTTTTCTTGCTCCCAAAATTTTCCCATTAGAGTTAATGCTGATTTACCTCAATTCATTGCCCATGTACAAATGCATATCTTTCTTTTTGGTTGGTGATGTGGGGTTAGTGATCTGCGGAAAATTTTCTTTTTTGGAAAATTTTCCATCCAAAAAAAAAAACAATTTTTTTAGTAAATCTTTTGCATGATATATTTAAATTTTCTTTAATTAGTCATATTAATGCTATATACAGTGCAGGGTTGGGTTTCTGACGTCAAAAAGTGGTTTTTGACATGATAATGGTTTAAACCTGGTTTTAACCGTCAAAAACCCGTCAGAAACCTCTACTGTCAAAAACCTGTATTTTCAAAATTTATAGATGAGATAGAATCTGGTTAGAAGTAAGATTTAGTAATATTTGCCATTTTCAAGTAAATATCTAAATATTATGTTGTTTATAAATTAAGAAATCTTAAAAGAATTTGTATATAATTTATAAAAAATTAGGTAAATTAGCTGGTTTTATAACCTAAGAAATATATACAAAGTATGCATAGACATAATTTGTATATTTATGTTTATTTATGTTAATATTTTTGAAATTCTAAAATTCCAAAGTTACTTATGAATTTTCACATAATCCATGAAAATACAGGATTTTATTTTTTCTTTAAGTAAAACATAATACATGTGGACATTAAATTAATATGAATTTGAAAATAATCTGTATTCACTTTATCATTTATTAACAAATTCCTATCTAATTATTATTATTATTGATTGTATAAATATTTGTACCTGTTTATAGCTTGGACTATTAGTGTTTGGTGTTTTGGGAGTAAGGCTAATTGACTACTCTAGTGTCTTAGGCCTAAGAGGGAGCGCCCTCCGTGGGGGGTCTTTCTAAAGGGCTAGCCCGTATTTATGCAAGTTTTGGAGAAAAACATGAAAATTTTTTAACGTCTAGGCCGACGAGCACACCCTGGGAGTAAACCTGGTACCTCACGTCTACCAGCCTTTGCGCTTAGAACCGCTTGGCCACTGGTGGGCCCTACAGCTTAAGACTAATATTTTTTTTTTTTTTTTTATCTGTACGAGTAAATATTAAATTTGTTGCAATTTATACATCATGTCCAGAAAACATTTATATTTTTCTTGTCTCACGGTAATTATAAGAATTTCAGACGCATTTCAAGCTTGTTTAACATTCAGAATAATTGCATTTTCTTATAAACTTGAAATATCAGCAGTCATTAAAAAAAAAAAAAAAAAGTTACATTTTTCTATAAAATATTTAAATACAAAATATTAGGCTATGCATTTTTATTTTACTGGTTAAATACATAATACTAAAAGCACAATACTAAAAAAATTTGAAATATATAATGTTGTATTGCAAATAAAATGATTTGTAAATCAAAATGATCTATCAATGTTTTATAAATCATTAATTTTTAGAAGCCTAAAGTTTTGTTTTTATATCAGTCAAAATGTTATAATGATGTTTCTCCAAAAACATTAATATGTTTACCTTTCTAAACATACTTATAAATAATATCTTATTAAAAAGTACTATATTTTTATAGTATCACATAACTAAGTTTAATATATACTATATTAAGCATAGTTATAAATAAATTTCATAATAATATATAAAAGTATCGCAGCATATTTTGAATGAACATAGAAATAATTCATAATAAAATTTTAAAAGCCTAAAGTTTTGTTTTTTGTATTAATCAAAATGTTGTAACAATGTGTTTTTCAAAGAACATCAATCTATTTGCTTTTCAAAAAATCTTTATAAACTATATTTTGTTAAACTAAGTTTTTATATGACAAATTATAAATATAGGTTTTTGACATTTTTGACAAGGAGGTTTTTGACATGACGGTTTTAACCATGGTTTAAACCGTCAGAAACTGTCACGTGTCAAAAACCTGCCAACCCTGATATAGTGTGAAAAACAAAAGTTTCTGACTAAAGTCATCATTTAGAAAGTTACCAGATATATGTTTTGAGCAACTTGCTCGAGAAAGAAGTTATTTATTCTAAGACAAGAGATCTATTGTTGCTAATCAGAATTTTAAATGCCCATTCAATAAGTTTGTGAGAACATAATTATAAAGCATTTGGCAACATACAAAAAAAAAAAAAAAAAAAAGGAATATATTGATAAACGTAATGCACTACTATACTGCTGAGCATGTGTATCTTTTTTCAAAATATTCATTTGATAAATGATGATATGCCAGTGTTTTTCAAATTCATGCAGCAATTCTGACTTTGGTCACTTTATGGTCTCTGGTTCTGAGAGTGACTCAGAAAGTTAGGACTTTGTCATAATCTTCGTTAAATATTCAATAAAATAATAATAATAATAATAATAAACAGAGCAAAACTTAAAAAAAAAAAAAAAAATTGCTTTAATTACAAAATTGGCATTGTTAAAAATTTTAGAGAAAAA
Source organism: Salticus scenicus (assembly GCA_963930645.1). Lineage (NCBI taxonomy): Eukaryota > Metazoa > Arthropoda > Arachnida > Araneae > Salticidae > Salticus > Salticus scenicus. The sequence continues at coordinate 91,577,514 of OZ005662.1, forward strand.
ATCTTATATAATAACATAATTATATTCTTTTAGATCACTTTTTAAAACTAATTTCTAATGTAGCAACGGGAAATACAATTAATTGCCTAAATAAATCAACAGCAAGATTTTGATTACAATTTAAGGAAATCAAATAGATAAAATGAATTACATCATATCTTGTAACTGGAGGTTTAGTTGATAAAACTCAATATTTCTTTATATTGCTTAAAATATCCGAAATTGAATTGTACTTGAAAAATCTCATAAAGGTGTTACATTTAAAGTTAAATAATAACAATATAAAAAAATCTCAAACTTCCAGATTAATTTTTTTTTAATAGGGGATTACATCCATTATCCAATACCACCAACTATTTAAAAATATGATTTTGTGTTCGCAAACTATGCTTAAAAATAGAACAAATCGAAAAAAGTAAAAATCAAAAGAATTTTGATGAAATGAACCCTTGCATGGTCTGAGCCATATCTTACTAATTGTGCAGTCGGCAGCAAAATTATTGATGCGCTAGCAATAATTTCTATTTAAAAGATGTGCACCTCGCTTCACTCACCGACGCTGGAAGCCGAAGCTAATGTTATTCTATGGGAAATTTTTCTTTACAAATAACTTATTAACTAATATATATTTTTAAATTCTGTTTTCTCATTCTGAAAATTCCCAGCTGTTAAATTGGTGGACCTTTTTAAAAAAATTATTTTTTAAATTTTTTATATTTTATTTTGAAGCTGCAAAATACGAATTTTCAATATGTGAAATTTTTTCGTTTTGCAATTTCAAAATAAAATATTAAAAATTAAAAAGATACATTTTTAGAAAAGGTCCGTCAATTTAACAGTTGGCAATTTTATGAATGTGAAAACAGAATTAAAAAATATGTATTAGTTAATAAGTTATTTGTAAAGAAAATTTCCCCATAGAATAACATTGGCTCGGGCTTCCGGAGACTGTAAGTGAAGGGGTCCGTTAAGTAAATATTTATCGAGTCATGATCTTATACTGTTTATAAAAAAGTAAGTTTATGATAAAAATTAGTGATCAAACTAAAGAAAAAAAAGAAAGAAAAATATGGATGTGTGTTTCAATAATTTTGCTGCCACTAGCAGCCAAGCTCCATATTATTCTAAATAGAAATTTGTTATGATAATTACCTCCTTTTTTTTTTTTTTTTAATTCTGTTTAGTTTTAGAATATTCACAATTGTTAAATTTGTTCTTGTTTTTCAAAAACAGTTTAATGTTTTATTTTGAAATTATAAAATGCAAAAAAGAACTTCGATAATTTTTTTCCACTTTGTAACTTCAGTATGAAGTATTAAAAATTAGATAAATAAATTTTGGAAAAAACAAAGGCAAATAATTTTTTTTTTTTTTTTTTTTTTTTTTTTGATAATAAAAACAGAATTAAAAAAAAAATCATTATTTCTCATAAAATGTTTCCCTATATAATAAAATGGGATTCAGCTGTTGGCAGCTATATCTGAGGGTCTCTGACAGCTACAGAATGTTCAGACACCTTTTTTTATATAGATTATTCAACCATTATACATGCAAAAAGTAGTCATTAAAAATTATAACTTTCTAGCTTTATACATGTTTAATAAACCATTAAATCATAATATCTGTGTTTTGTTTTTTAATTTCCTTTTGAATTTAGTAATTATTCATACTTTTCTTTGAATAGTTTTGTTTACTTGTAGCTTTTAATGTATTTGGTTTTATTTTACAAAACCTTCGTAATTTAGAGATTCAAAATTTTCAGTAAATTTTCCAGAAAACCCACATCCCTATTTTTGGTCACATTTTGTGAGAGCAGGTAATATTATTTAACTCTTGATGTGAACCGAGTACTTTTTGTATGTAACTCCTTTCAAAGATCCCAGAAAGTAATTTAGGAAGGGGTTCAAACTAGCACATAAAGTCAAGTGTTAAAAATGAAGTTTAATTTAAAAAATTTCAACTTTTTATTTTTACCAAGAGTTTCCATCTGGCTTAAGAAAAACCTTTTATTCTTTCAGAAAAGATATGTTAACAGGAGTCTGTCCAGACTTTTCAAACAGGGTTCTGTTTTTATGATATGAAAAATCTACACATTTTGTAAATCTAAATTTAGTGTGAAAATCCTGTTTTCCCGAACTTTACGGCCTAGGATCCTCTTTTTGTGAAATTGTGAAAAATTTAATTTTTCGAAACAAAATTACAATTAAGGTTTCATTTTAGACAATGATGGTTCACTTTTATTGCACTAAATTCGTACATGTCCACAGAAAACTTTTATAAATTAGAAATTGAATATTGAAGAAGGGGGCTAGTGTGGACCATGGGGCTGATGTGGACAACTTGAATAATTCTGTTATTTTTCAGTTAGTTTCTCTGTAATTTTTTGCAGATTGCTAACACTGTTATGCACTTCCACGTGTAATTGCATAAAGATATATTTTATGGTTAATTAGCAATTTGTAAAACAAGTTTCTTATGGTACAAAGGTAAGTTCGTGATTTGTTTTTTGATTACTAAGTTATACTATTTTAATTATTTCAAATGAAAAGGGATAGTATGTTATAAATGAATATATTAAAAACATTTTTTGATAGTCACTTTTGCTCTGCATGATTTAAATTTACCTGTGCTAGGCCTGAAGAAATAAATGGCTACATGAGGCTAATGTGGACACATGGTAGTGGGGCTGCTGTGGACATGTCTATACTAGTCCCAATCAGTTTCCAGTGATAAAAACATTAAGCATATAAGTATATCATATTTTATGCTAAATAAGTTGCATTTTATAAAGTAATTTAACTGTAGAACATACACATAGAACACAAATTTATTTTGATAAACATTTTTATTTAAATTATTAATGGCAGTCTTAAGATTATTATTTGATAATGATATAATAGGTATGTATAGTACTCACAATTTTTAAATTTAAGTCATTATGGTTTGTTCGTACGAATGCATTAGCTGAGACATTGCAAACCCTCAATGATAGCTTCAGGGCCCCGAGCTTTGATAACTTTTTCTAGTTTATTTGCTTTTTATATTACTGCGTGGTGTTAGGCCCCCCCCCCCTTTTTTTTCTCCCACACTCTTGTTTTTTTTTTGTTATTTTCTAGTGTATGAAATTTTATCTTTGAAATAGATATCTAATTGCAGTCTTTAATAACAAAAACATATTAAGCATGACCTAATTAAAATATAGTCTAATTAGATTAATATTTACTAAGGAGTATACTGTTTAGTTTCAAATTAATTTTATTAGGGTTTTACATACACTTTTAAGAGTTGTATTATATTGTCTAAATCAATACTCTAGTTTGTCTGACAAAAACAGCCATTTGTGAAAAAATTACTACTTAAAAACTGTATTTCCAAATAACAAAATATATCAATCAAATTAAAGGTACAAAAAGTACAAATTCCTGTAAAAAAAATATTTGAGTTAAAAACATTTAGTACACTTTTTTGAAAAATTATGAAAATTGTCCACACTAGCCCCCTTCACCCCTATCTACTTCTCAGGGAAATACTGCAAAACTCGTCCGATAGCCTGTTCGTTTTATGGAAGATTAGTTTTTAAAATGAAACGGATTTATCAAAAGGTCTATTTTATGTGACAGTTTTTGATGGTTTAAACCATGGCTAAAACCGTCATGTCAAAAACCTATATTTATAATTTAATTGTCATATAAAAACTTAGTTTAACAAGATATAATTTATAAAGAATTTTTAAAAAGTAAATAGATTGATGTTCTTTGAAAAACACATTGTTGCAACATTTTAATTAATATAAAAAACAAAACTTTAGGCTTTTAAAATTTTATTAGGAATTATTTCTATGTTCATTCAAAATATGCTGTGATACTTTTATATATTATTATGAAATGTATTTATAACTATGCCTAATATAGTATATGTTGAACTTACTTATTTGATACTTTAAAAATATAGTTGTTTTTAGTAAGATATTTATAAGTACGTTTTAAAAGGCAAACATATTAATGTTTTTGGAGAAACATTATTATAACTTTAAAAACATTTAAAATACCTTAAAATCCTTTAACTGAGCAGCATTACGATATATTTCGACGCGCTAGTCGCGGTCGTCATCAGGTTGATAACTTGCTGCTCTATTGACCGTCTTGTCATCGGCTTCTTTTTCCACCTCTTCCGTACTGACCGATAAAGAAGCCGATGACAAGACGGTTAATAGAGCAGCAAGTTATCAACCTGATGACGACCGTGACAGCGCATCGAAATATATCGTAATGCTGCTCAGTTAAAGGTTTTTAAGGTATTTTAAATGTTTTTAAAGTTTAATTTCGTCCTTTTATAAAAAATTCATGATTTATAAGTCATTGATGGATCATTTTGATTGGTGAATCATTTTATTTGCAATATAACATTGTATATTTCAATTTTTTTAGTATTATGTATTTAACCAGTAAAATAAAAATACATAGCCTAATATTTTGTATTTAAATCAGGTTTGGCAAAAATCCGGGTTTTTCTACAAAAATCCAACCCACTTGGGTTTTTCTGAGTTTTTAAATTTGATTTTACACTCTTTTTAAAGTAGAGGGGCACAACCTGCAGCCCGGGGGCCAATGTGGCCCAGTAGCCATCAATTTGCGGCCCGCAGAAGGACCAACATTACCTATAGATCGTATGAATCATCAGCAAGAACAAAAATATAAAAAAGAGATAAATTATTTTATTTTTTGCACTTACAAAACTGGCATTTATAAAAACTTTCCTTTTTGTGTGGGAGAGGGGGGGGGATAAAAATGTCAGATTTTATACATATTTCTATGTAATGTGACCCATAATAGGTTTCTTAAAATTTTAATGATAAAATTATGGAATAATCTATTGGTGATTTATATCTTTTATTAAAAACTGAAAAGTGTAATGATCAGTGAAGCTGCTCTCCAATTTTTTTTTTTTTTTTTTGAGAGTGGAACATAATTATATGTATTAAAATTAATGATGAAGTAATGATTCAGATTCTAATCATTCAGATTTGTAATTTTTTTTTTTTTTTTAATCTGTGCACAAATGTTTGAATTCTAACAAGAAGAAAAAACAAATTGAAAACATTTTGAAGTTTTAAAGAACTTTCTGTCTAAGTGACACATTTATGATCCTCAGACAAAGCAGCAATCAAAAGAATAGTGCTACAGAGATTCCTGCAGCTAAAGAAGTTCCACACTCCGAAATCGGACAAAAAAGACTTGGTGTCCATTACAACAATAGTGCACCTGATGATAGTGTGCCTCTATCTATGTATATTTATTACACAGCGAATATATCTGCATAATTTAATTCTTTTATATTATCTTGCCTGTGGCCTTTCATGTCCCAGTCAACAACGTGAGTGGCCCTCCAGCCAAAAAGGTTGTGCACCCCTATTTTAAAGTGATGGTACTTAAAAATACTGTTAGTAGATTAAAGGGTTTTAAAAGGTAAGGTGTTTTCTATACTTTATAGACGGGATTTGTAAATTAAAAATAATTTTTAATAAAAACACAGTGGGTTATTGTTGGTGGGCCCACCCAGAAAAACTCGGGCAGTTTTTTCTGGGCTGGGCCCACTTTGCCAACCCTAATTTAAATATTTTATAGATTTTTTTTTTTTTTTTTACTGCTGATATTGCAAGTTTTAAGAAAAAGCAATAATTCTGAATATTAAACAAGCTTCAATTGTGTCTGAAATTCTTATAATTACCTTGAGCAAGAGAAATAGGAATGCTTTCTGGACATGTATGAATTGTAATAAATTTAATATTTACTCGTACATATTTTTAAAAAAATTATTAGTCTAAGCTGTAGGGCCCAACAGCGGCCAAGCAGTTCTACGCTCAAAGCTGGTAGACATGAGGTGCTGGGTTCAATCCCAGAGTGCGCTCGTCGGCCTAGACTTCAGAGTTTTTTTTTTTTTTTTTTTTTTTTTGTGGTTTTCTCCGAATCTTACACAAATACGCCAGACGGACTAGGACCCTTTAGAAAGAACCCCACGGATGGCACTCCCCCTTAGGCCTAAGACTTAGAGTAGTCATTCAGCCTTACTCCCAAAACACCAATAGTCCAAGCTATAAACAGGTACAAATATTTATACAATCAATAATAATAATAAATAGATAAAAATTTATTAATAGATAAGTGTAACAAATATAGATTATAAATATATAATTATTTTCAGATTCATATTGATTTACTGCCTACATATATTACGTTTTACTTAAAAAAAAAAAAAAAAAAAATCAGTATTCCTGTGTTTTTATGGCTTATGTGAAAATTTATAATTAACTTTGGAATTTTAGAATTTCATAAATATTAATTTTTACAAACATAAACATACAAAATATGTCTATGCATACTTTGTACCCCAGGAGCAGAATTATATCCGATGTTCTGCAACGAGACATTAAAATTTGCAGATGTTCTGCAGGTATTTTGTCCAAATTTGTCAAAGCACAGTAAAATGCAAAATAAGCATAAAAATAATACTTATTAGTAAAATATTTATTACACATTTATAATAGAACATGATTTAAAATTTTTATAATCTAAAACTGAGGAATACACCCAGAATTTGCAATTTTTTCATTGGCTTTTGGCATTAATATTGTCACATTAATGTGGATATACTACTTACAAAATGCTTATAAATTTTGTCTATACATTGAAATAATGACTGTTTCCAGCAATTTTCTAGTATGCTAACAGATTTACAGGTCAGTTGAACATATCTAGGTTTTATTAATTTTAAAATGTTAGCTGTATCAACATCATCCAGTTAGGGGATAGATGAAATGTTCTGCAAAACTTCAATTGTTCTGCGACGTACGTCGCAGTTTTAAGCACTTTCTGCTCCTGGGCTTTGTACACATTTCTTATGTTATAAACCAATTTACCTATATTTTTATAAATTATCTACATGTTTTTTTAAGATTTGTTAATTTATAAACAGCATAATATTGAGATATTCACTTGTATATGGCAGATCCTATTTCTAACCAGATTCTAGCTCTTTTATAGATTTTGAATTTTGACAATACAGGCTTTTGACGGTTTAAAGCCTTGTCATGGCAAAAACCCAACCCTGATGCAAACTAATATAATGTCTTCAACAGAGCAATATAAGCAAGGCAAATAATGTAAATTATATAATATTTCTCTAAGGAGGACCAGTTACATACTTGCCAACTTTTCCGGTTTTCCTGGAAGGCTTCCGTTTTTTTTACTTATCTTCCGGTCTTCCAGACAGATGATTAAATCTTGCTTTTTTAAAAAAAGTCGCGGATATCGCTCGTTTTAAAAAGAAACCCCCAAATGTTCTACAAAAAGTCCCGATTCCCAATCTTTCTCCATCCATAACATAAATGTCAATATTAATTTCAAACTTACTTTATGAGATTCTAGAACATGTAAAGAAATAGAATTGTTAAATATTTCTTGCTGATGTAATTATTTTTTGCTCCTCCCCCCCCCCTCCTTTATTTATCTCTTAAACTAGCGATCAGCAATCAAATGTTCTGCAGAAGTCTTTTGTTTCCTAATCTTTACCATCTGCAACATATATGATAATATTAATTTTAAACTTCTTTCATTAGATTCTAAAAGTAGAGTTGAAAGAGTTTAACATTTCTTACTCTGTAATCGTTTTTATATTCCTCCCCCCCCCTCCCCCTTCCCTGGATTGTGATCAATGATCAATTCTAGAAACAATAAATCAATAGAAGTGCTCAATATTTCTGACATGTATTTTTAGACCTTTATTGCTTAAGTTAATGAATCTGTTTATTTTTCCTCAATTAAATTAAATATTTGTATGTCATGTTTATACCAAATGTGTAAACATGGGGGGGAAATGAAGAATAATTTTTTCAGGTAAGAAAATTTTTCCCAAATCAGTTTAAGAAAATTAATACTCAGTTGGTTTTATGCACGTTTGAAACTGATAATTATCTACTGCTACTTTTTTTTTTTTTATGTATGATTAATGTACATACACAAAAATCATATTCTATATTTGTTTTTCTGTTGGCATGGAATTTTATTGAGGTTTTATGTGGATATAAAAGTTATTGCAGTTATATTATTTATTTTAATGTTAAGGAAAAAATTCTGAAATTGCTTAATGTAGTTAAAAATTATGCATATCAATATTTATGTCGCCAATTTATTGAAAGTAACATCAATATTTAACTAATCAACCAACCAACAATGTTAGCGAAAAATTTTCAGCTAATTTCTAATTTTAAAATTCACATTTATGATTTGAGGGGGGGGGGGGGGGGAAGGCTTGAACAGGGTTCATTCTCATCAGGGATAACATGGAAAACCTGGAATACTCAGGGAAGTAGAATTTTGTTAAAAAAAGGTCAGTCAAAATAAAAATTTTCATCAATTCCCTTTTCTTATTAAAATTGGTTGGCAAGTCTGCAGTTACAATTATTTTTGTCGAAATGATGACAGTGGTGTATTTAATAAAATACGTGAGGATAAAAAATATTTTAAAATGAAAAATATTTAAGCATGCAGACTCAGCTCAGTAAACTAAGAAGAAAAAATGACGACATTTGTCTGAAGACATTATTTTACGGAAAAATGTATTTTTAAAAGATGCTTCTTCAGAATCTTTGCAAGCTTCATTTTAAACCTAGCATTACTTTAAAAAATATAAAAAGAATATGAATTACTATTATAAATTGACTAAAAAGCACAATCGTAAAAAATATAATCAAAATAAGAATTAGTTTTTTTAAAAAACAAAAAATTATACCAAAATTAGTAAAAAGTCATCGCCAGCTTGGCGACAAAAATTTAAGTCATTGTGGGAGTCCTATACTAATGGTTACATCCAATCATAACACTTGCAAATAAATTGTTTGCAATTACAAAATGAAAATTTTGCAGGGTTTTTTCAAATACACATTTATTTGTAATGCTTGCAATGAGCGACGTCTGCTTGCAATTATAAATGATTGCGATGAACAATAAACCAATAAGAAACAAGAAAACATGCATCGAATAACATCCAAATAAAAAATCAGTGGTTTTTTTTCATTCATTCATTTTGAAAATAAATTGTATAAAGGTTTGAATGTTGATATTATATAAATAGTGTATAAAATATACAAATCGGTTATATATGTTACCAACAAACAAATAGTATTATATATAAAAGGAATAAATGTAACTATTTCAACTACTTGTAGTGAATTTTAAAGTGATAATTAATAAAAATTCACTAAAAAGTTTAGCAAATATTCAGCATAACACATGATATGTTTTTAGTAAATTATATGTTACAAAATTATTTGATTTGGTGAGAGATTTTTGAAATTTGCACTGCAATGCATTCTAAAAATAAAATTATAATTAATCTGTACAAGTTAGAATTAAAAGAAAGAAAAATTTATTTTGAAAATCATTTTAATTTTTTTAAATGAAATATCTACAAATCTGGATAAATGAATGATTTTAAGATGTATGAAGAATAGGCCATGTTTGTGTGAGCATACATTATCTTATGCTTACAATACCCAACATTTCATAAAATTCCCAACATTAACAGAAATAACATAACACTATATAAAACGTTGAATAATATGATCAATCATTGATAATATTTTCAATTATCGATAAAAAAGGAAGGAGTATGGACATTTTTTTAATTATAATAATAATATGAATATACTTCTAAACTTTTATAAATAAAAATAAGCAATTTTAAAGGTTAAACTCAAAAATAATTTTCTCTCCATAAAATAAAAACAATGTGGATTCATCTGAACTTTTCCAAATAATTCTTACTGGATAATTATACCAAAACAAACTGTGAAATGTATAATAATCAAGAAAAGGAACTGAGAAATGAGGGAGTAATTAATGTCTCATTAATCATTAGGAACCATTTAGTAGTATTTCTGTAATGTTTTGTTTATTCATTTATTTTTATTATTTTAAGTTAGTAACTGGACTGACTAGTTAGAAAAATATATAATTAAACAAAAAATAATTAAGCAAATTCTATCGCAGCTTTACCGTTGATACGAAAAAATTTCTAGTTTTATTTACAATAAAAGCATTTAGATAGAACATACTTTTAAAAACGATATACATGGCCTTTAGTTTGACTCAATAAATACACATTTTAAAATATCCAAATGAATCTTTTGCAGATAAATGTCATTATCTGTCTTCTATAATAATAATGGAAGATGTCTGTCTGTGCATCTATACGTTCAGTCTCTACTGAACACAGAAGTACAAAATTTGACATACGGGTGCTCAAAAGCCTTCCCAAGGGGATAGTGATTTTTTTTTTTTTAATTAGTTGTGGAGATATTAATTAAAATGTCGACCTATGTCTAATTAAAAAGCCAACGGATCGTGTTTTTCACCCTCCAAGTGGAAATTCAGTGCGTTCTTCAAAAGAAAAAGCAGAGAGAGAGAGAAAATTGTGCGGGTTTTTGTAAAGCGATCGCTGCTTAACAATTTGAGATATTGAAAATACACCTGCACCACAAGAAAGAGCATTTATTACCGATTTTTACGATACAGTTTTTTCTTTTTTTAAATATGGATTTTTTATATTTGAAAAAAAAGTTTAAAAAAGGTCCAAAATTTCTCTTTCTATTGATTGTCTTTTTTGAATCACCCTGTATGAAAGAGTAATTTTCCCATTTCTTAAGAACCGGTATATTTGGAAAGGTCATTTAATTCTCTTTCGAGCCATATAAACATTTTAACAAAATACGGATTAGCGATCCATATTTTTAGATTTTACGAAACATTGATTTTTTCACAAAACATTTTATAACTCAAAATCTTTTAGAGATTTTTTTTTTTTTTTTTTTTTTTTTTTTTTGTATATAGACCTCGATTAGACAAATCACATCTCAAAAGATTGAGAGATTATTTCAAAAACTGAGTCAGTTATAAATTTTTTAATTTTCAGTAGTTTTTCATGAGATACCCGCTTCTTGTGTCTTTGCCGATCGAACACTACTTGGTATTTTTGTTACCATGGCAACTCTCTTTTAACTTGGCAAACAATATATGAAAAGCCGGGGGAAAGAAGAAATGTTTCTACTTCCTGCGTTACTGATTGAGGTCACGTGTTTTTTGACTGTGATTAAAAATTTCAAATTTCAAATTCTTCAATTTTCCTTTGTCGCACACAAAACTTACTATACAGAGTTTTCATCACAAGAGAAAGTTGCAGTTCAAATTTCATCAATTTCGGAGAATAAAAAAAAATTTTACATTTTAATTGCAAATTAAATTTTATTCTAGTACGCGTATTTCAAATTCTAATTATGATTAAATAATTTTTAATACATCATTCTAAAGACATATTAAAATACTTTTATATTATCGAAAGTGGGATTTGAGATTTCACCTGATTTACTCGTTTTGAGGTGTCCTAATTAGGTTTTCTTTTGTATCTCAGCTACTAATTAAAATAATTTCATGAGTAATACATCATTTGATAGCTTTGTTGATTTGGAATTGAATAGTAGATTATAGAAATTTCTACCGCCAGATGGCGGTGTAATATTTTAAATTTTCAAATCCTAATGAGCAAGGAAGGTGTTGTAAGTTCTAAAACGGGGATAAGGCACCACCGAGCGGGACTTTGCTAAAGTCAGAAATTTGACCGATCATAACATGGTGAGCGAACAGGCTATTTCAGATATTAAAACAGGGAAAGGGCGCCGCTGGCACTATCGAGCCGGACTTTACTGCGATTAAATTTTTCATTAAAGCTATTTTCACTATGTGTCAATTAGCTGTTGTAAGACCTGAAACGGGAAAGGCATCACTGAACGGGAGTTTCGTAAAGTCGGATTTTTCAAGGATCGTGAACCAGCTGGTCGCCGAAGGCGGCTAGTTTTTAAAATAAAAACCATAGAATTTTGGAAAATAAAATGGTACTTACAATATCGCTTCAAAGATATAAAAATTATATGCTTCTTTATAATCTGAAAAAGAATTTAATATGTTATGTCAGTATTAAAATTGACATAACAGAAAAAAGTTCTTATTCACATATGGCTTCAATGCAAATACATCTCTCTAGAATCGTGCAGACTCTTTTAATGAACGATAGTTTTCTTATCTTTCTTCATCTTCATATGGATGCAATCTTGTTAAACTTAAAAAATTTTTGAGCAATATTTCCGCCATCTTGCCTAATTTGCAATTGCAACTGCAAGAGGTCTGAAGCTCTTACAAATTTGCAAGGGTGTTTGCAAGCAATGTGTTTGCAAGTTTGGGTACGATTTTGCATTGCTAACGGCTTTGCAAGCGGAAATGTTACATTTGCATGTCTGTCTAAATCTCCACTGCCTGTGAAAGTATGAAAACTGGGTCCTGAACCATGAATTTTATTTTGAAACCTTTCTTTGAATGACTTTGGTTCTAATAATAATTTGGCTTCTGGTAAATTAAAATTTTAATTAGATGGTGAAATTGGTATAATATTAATGAATTTCAAAGATAAATAAGAGAAGAAAGTCCAAAAATTTCACATGGGTTGGCTAGTTTAATTGAATCCACTTTACTCATAAATTATTTTTTTTGCTTGAATTATGATTCTTTAAACGACTTTTAGTAAAAGGTGACCTCTCTTAAAGACTTTTTTTTTTTTTTTTTTTTTTTTTTTAAGAGCATTGTAGATGGTTTTCTGGGGAAGTTTTCACTGTGTTTGTTTTTCTTTCTTTTTTACTTTCTTTTACCCATGTATATGGTAGAAAAAGTATTGTTTTAGGGTCAAATTTTCAAAATCGAGATTTTGTTATATTTCCACATTTTAATGTCCTATGAATCTGAAAAATATGTTTTTAGCGGTTTGTCTGTGTGACTCTGCGTGTCTGTTATCAGAATATCTCAAGAACAATTTTTCATAGCAGGGAGACCAAACTTGGTATTCTGCATTTGTATTATATAGTGATGCTACACTAAATTTTTTGTTGAGGTCAAGCAAAGGGTTTGTGTACAGGGCCATCCAAAAGAATTCAAATACATTATGTCTATGGGTGAAGTATCTGGTAAGTAAAGTGTAACATCCTGCAGGCTACCCTAAACAAAATGGAATAAACATGTATTTTTATATGCAAAAAAGCATGTTTTATATTTATTTATGTGTAGATGAACTTTAACATAAATTATGTCAACTTTTGGTACCAATTGTTGCACTATTGTACTTTAATTTTCACATTTTAAGGGAAGGCTATATCTCAAGTTCATTGTGTATATAATCAAACAAAACTTGATATATGAAAAGACCATTATGGGACATTATGCTGATTAAATTGACTGCATATCTGCCAATAGGTGGCGTTGCTACACTGCAATTTTTCCTTGGAGAGCAGAAAGTATGTCATCTGCATGTTAAAATTTCACTTCTGTTGGACATCTAGTGTAATGGTTCATCTCTCTGAGATGAAAATCGTCTGTATTTTTAAAGGATAAAAAAAGATTTGTACCGTGTGAATTTGTATAGGAAAATATAGAAAAAAGTTTAGTGTGTTTCATATTTCTTAATACTATTTGGTAAAAATTAAGTAAATATAAAATTAATTTATATTTGTATAATTTTGTATGAAACTTATCTTTTTGTGACAATACTTTTTAGCACAAGTCACAAGTATAGAGGCTTAAAATTTTAATCTTTATGGCAATATTGAGCAAATGAATAGAAAACTTTGTTTAAATTATTATTGTTGTCTTTTTTTTAAGCAGCATTATTAATGATACTTTTATTTAAATAAACAGTTTTTATAAATTATATTTTAAAAAGAATAGTGTGTGAAACATCTATATAATATTTCTCTAACTTGGACCAATTACAATTATTTTTTCTCGAAACGATACAATAGTGGTTTAATTAATAAAATATGCAAGGTTAAAAAGTAATATTTAAAATAATACAGTAGAGAGTCAAAAATCCGCACAGCTTGGGACCAGAGGTTGTGCGGATTTTACGGATTTCGGGGCCCATAAAAAATTATTTCCACTTTGAATAACAAAAACAAAATATTGTTCAAACTAAGCACATACTAGTCAATTATAACACTGAATATTAAATTACTAGGTACATAAGAATAATAATCAACATTAACAAAAATATATAATGAAAACAATAAATAAAAATGAAAAAAAAAAAAAAAAATGTCAAATTTAGATTAAATCTGTTCACATGTAGCTAGTTTTGAACTAAACTTGAGCCTGCATGATTTATTTATTTTTTTATTTATTGTAAATAGTAGTAACACAAATTAATTTTCTACCAATTTTGTTGAGTACTTCCTTACAAATTATACCTTCATCAGAAAGCATTTTAAAAAATTAGTTTGTTATTATTTACCTGATTGATATCATCATATCACAATAATCATTATTTTCTTTTGATGAATTTAATATAGTCAGTAATTTCATTAGCTGCAACTTGGCTCTTGCAATCTTCATATTATTTTTGTTTTTCTTTTTTGTAATCATAAAATGCAAACATAAAATCTGTATTCAAGATCTTTTTCAAAAATTCTGATTTGCAGTTTTGTAATTTATTAATGGTGAATTTCTTTGTTTGTATCTGACAAGCTGTGCGGATTTTGGACTTCGGCGGATTTCTGGCCCTCTACTGTATTTAATTATAAAAATGAACGATATTTAAGCAAGCAGACTCAGCTCAATAAACTAAAAAAAAAATGATGACATTATTTTATGAAAAAATATATTTTTAACAGTTGTTCCTTCAGAATCTTTACAAGCATCATTTTAAACCTAGCAATACTTTAAAGATATATACAGAATGTGAATTATTATCATAAATTGACTTAAGCACAATCATAAAATAGGAATTAGGTTTTTTTTTTTTTTTTTTTTTTTTTTTTTTATCAAAAAATCTGTGTAATATTTCTTTAAGGTAGTTACAATTAATTTTTGTCGAAGCAATATGATAGTGGTGTAATTAATAAAATACGTGAGGATAAAAAATATTTTTAAATGAACAATAATTAAGTACGCAGACTCAGCTCAGAGAACTAATAAGAAGAAATGTCGACATTTCTCTGATGACATTATTTTATAGAAAAATGTATTTTTAAAATTTGTTTCTTCAGAATCTTTGTAAGCGTCATTTTAATCCTAGCAATACTTTAAAGCAGGGTTGGAGTTTGAGACGTCCGAAACTGGTTTGGACAGGACAGGTGGTTTTTACCGTCCAAAAGTGTCTTAAACTGTCTAAAACCTAAAATTAGGAGAAATTCAGTTTTACAATCTCTTCATTCTTAGTATAATTATAATTAAAGGCATTTTACACTGAAAATTTAGCTATTTTTAAATAAGAATATAAATTTAAAATTTAACAGTAGCTATATAAAATAAAAATTTCAATACACTTAAAATTTTCTTGCAATAAAAAATATGACTTGGTAAAAAATATTGGTTGACTATTCAATCAACTAATTTATTTTTATTCATATATATATATATGTATATACACTGATGGAAAAAAAAATCCCAACACCAGGAAGGAGCTGTGCTAGATAAACGAAATTTTGTAGGCGTGTTTATACATCTGAACGATGACGTTGATTTAACGAAGATTATGACAATGTCCTAACTTTCTGAGTCACTCTCAGAACCAGAGACAATAAGGTGGCCTAAGTCAAAATTGCTGCCTGAGTTTGAAAAACATCGGCATAACATCATTTATCAAATGAATATTTTGAAAAATAGATACACATGCTCAGCAATATAGTAGTACATTAATTTATCAACGTATTCTTTTTTTGTTATGTTGCCAAATGCTTTATAATTATGTTCTTACAAACTTATTGAATGGACATTTAAAATTCTGATTAGCAACCATAGAACTCTTGTATTATAATAAATAACCTCTTTCTCGAGCAAGTTGCTCAAAACATATATCTGGTAACTTTCTAAATGATGACTTCAATCAGAAACTTTTGTTTTTCACACTGTATATAGCATTACTATGACTAATAAAATAAAATTTAAATGTATCATGCTAAAGATTTACCAAAAAAATTGTTTTTTTAGTTGGGAAATTTTCCACCCCACATCACTAATAATAACAAAAAGAAATATGACTAATTTAAATGCTTATAGTAATAAAATAAACAAATGGAGAATGAAATTGTAGTTTGTTACAATACATTACATGTCATATGTTTTAAAAATAGGCCTCTCATCCTAATCTCTTTAGGACTGAAATAATAATAGTAATAGTTTTTATCTTTTAGTTGATTAAGTTATATAGCACCTTTTTACAGTAGAAGATCTTTATAACGCAAAGCTAAAAACAAGGTTTTGCATTATATAGATCACATTTCACACATCGTCAAACTTACCTTGTAAACATGGCCAAATATGTCAGAAACATATCAAAACAGAGTAGGACATTTTAAAGTTACATTTCTTGGAACAAAAAATTGGGTGGATAATAACTTTCATTCTAAAATTTACTTTATAAAGATAGTCCATATATGCCTGTACAAAATCATTCATTATATTGCTCACTTAAAAAAAAATTAATGGTAGCAATTTTTTCATTAAAAATCCCTGAATTAAGCAGATAAAGAAAAACAAATTTATCACACTTACTTCTCAACAAAGTAACAGTTTTTTAGAAAGTATTTCTTAACTGCAAAATTTATTGTTTATATCCAAGAAATTTTGCGTTATATAGAGAATTGCATTATATAGAATTGCGTTATAAAGATCTTCTACTGTATTATTATTATTTCAATAAAATAATCTGTTATTTCACACATCAGTATCATCAATACCTAACATGCTCGTATGTAAAGACAGTTAGCAATTTTACTTTTATTTATTTTTACTTTTTTCTTGAAAGCACAATTTTTTAAAATGATTTTATTTCAACAGAGTTAAGGTATTTTCTCTTAAAAGTATACATACAGAGAAATTTAAGATAACTTTCATAGCTGTCAGCATTGCAGCCTTTAAAAAAGAAAAATTTTTACTTGAAAATGGGAAGGAAAAATGACGATTGTTAGCGGGAACGGGGGTAGGGGGGTGTAGAGTAAGGTGACCATACGTCCTCGAATTTTGGCCTTTTCTATTTTTTGTCCCCAAAAATTCTTTGACTACTCGGGGACGCTAAATGTCCCCAAATTTAAATATTTGCGTGTATTTCTTTCAAAATCACAGTCCATTCCGTGGAGGATCAAAATTGTGATGGCATGTCTCCGGACTACCTCTGGGGGTAAGTGCTAGACTGTCGCCAATTGCCCATTGTACAGCACTAATGATACGTAAAACCCATCTATTCCAATCCAATCAAAATCGCAGTCTAATAATTGGATTATCTTGAAAATCAACGGAACTTTGAAATAAAGACCCTCATACTTCATGAGCAGAGAAAGAATCATGCACTACTAATCAGTATATAAATTCTATCTTGCCCGATTTATGTTAAGTGAAAAATAAAATTTGCTTAAATAAATTATTTCTTGTAGTTATATAATCAGGAATAATTTCTGCATTTCAGGGAGTGGGGATTCTGAAGATTAAAATGAAATGGTGCTATTTTGTGTTTTCTCCTATCATCATAATAAAGTGTAAATGGGTTCTATAGACTTGATTATTTTAATAATGCTGGGATAGTTTAATTTGCATAAACTTACCTTAGGCTCAGCAGTTTTTCATAGAAAAAAGTGATTCAAAGCATTTTGTAATGTATAAATCAGAGTTATTTTTATTAATAATGCATATAGATATTGGTCTATCGTGTCCTCGAAAAAAGTCTCCAAATAGAGTTTTCAATGTCCTCGAAATTTACTTCGATTTGGGGACAAACGGTAATTTGTCCTCAAATCAGTGTTTGAAAATATGGTCACCTTAGTGTAGAGGGAGGGCACAGAAATTACATGAGTGAAACATTTTGAACAATTCTACTTCCTTAAAGATTCTAGAATCAAAAAGTAAGTTTAAAAAGAAAAGAAGCCCTTTAGTACACAATGTTGTTTATTGTGCATATCGTTTATAGACATTATATAAGGTTATAAGGGCTACCCAAAATTGAGCTATCTGTACATTTCTATTGAATGTAATTGATAGAAGTGCTTTCGTACATTTTACTATGTCTACAAATACTGCTCAGGAAGGAAAATTAATTTTTCATACCCATACTGTAAACAAAGTATTGTTACGAATTTGTAAATAATTCGTAGTTGTTTTTATATAAATTCATTCAAAGAGGTTTAGTCACGTGATAAAATGTCAATTTTCTGCATTTCTAACTCTTTTTCGTGTTAAAATAGATAATTTTCCTTTAAAAACGCATTAAAAAGCTCCAATAAGGCAGATAATGGATTTGGTGTCAAATTTATAAAAATATCTAACAAAATTTTTTCAAAACGATAATGTTAAAATTGATTTTAATGATATTAAGAAATTGGCGAATTATGAAAATCATCATTATGCCATGAACCGTGAAGCCGTGGAAATTATGAGCAATGAGCGCAGTTGCAACAAAAATGAGATACCGGACATAGACAAGTGGAGACACCTATTCAAGGGAGAGAAGAGGGAGAATATTTAGTGTTGGTAAGTCAAGCAAGCACACACCGGCAGCAGAGTTTGCACTCAGGATGGCACAGGCCCGTGCCGTAAATATTATGCAAGCATTTCAAGTATGGCCATTTATTTATAATTTAAATGTTAGTTACCTTTTGGCACCCAACTTCCTTATTCTAATTTCGACCCCTGGAATGCACACTAATAATACAATTTTAAATTTTTCATTGATCTCAAATAATATCTTGAAAAATCTCAGCTACCCCCCCCCCCCCCCCCCCCAAAAAAAAAAAAAAAAAAAAAAAAAACCACTGTCATAACTGAAGAGCAAATAACTGGGTCAAAATTCAGTCACTAATGAACAAAAGTTGTACAAAATACGTAAGCAAAGTAAATTATATCAGAATTACCGCAATGGAGGTTTATTTTTCAGTTTATTTTTTAATTGAATGTTTAGAAATTAGATAAAGTAAGTGTAAATTTTTATTCTAGTTATAAGCTTTGTATTTAGCCTAAACTAGTCAAAGGTTTTTGAATAGAATATTGTTCATTTTCTACGTTTACATTTACCTATATATTAAAAAGGTAAGTAATTCCACAATTTAGTATTACAAAATAGTTCAAAATTTAGAAGGGGTAAAACTTTCTATGTTATGCCAATTAAAATATCAGAATATTGTAATAGACATTAGTAACTTACTCCCAATTTTTCACCACTAACAACCAATTATTTGGACCATAGAATGAAAAATAAGATTAGTTAACTGTGTCAAAGCAAAATAGATTTGTAATGATGCAAATCTTGATTTTTGTTTTCTTTTCATAAATTTATGTTTGCTCAGTCATCTTATGCCTGTATTAAAATATTGGCTTTCAGTATAATGAAAAATCATAACTTCTCAAAGAGTGGATACAAGTACAGTGTGGCTATAAAATAACTTTTACTTCTTGGCAGCGTCTATAGTAAAAATAATGAACCAAATGAAACTAAAAACTCATCTACAGACTGTGGAAAACATAGGGTAATGATTTCAGCAAAGAAAAGAAATTAGTACCGGAAGTACAGATATGTGAGATTTTGGCACTGCTCTCACATACACTACTGAATTTTTAAAATTGAGGTAATTTAAGCAACTTTTTTAGTACACATGTAATTTTATAGCTGTTGAAAACAAAATAAATTAATATTTTAAATAAATGCATGGGAAATGGATTAAATAAAGTTTTATTAATGTCTGAAAAAAAAAAAAATAATAATAATAATAATAACACATGCAGAAATGAATGGCATTGCTGTCTTAAAGACATTTATTTAAAACACTTTTCGCTGGATTGGACCCAATGTTTTTTTTTTATTGAAACCTATTTGAAAAAAAATAAAAAAAAAATTGCTGACTTTTGGGTTTTTTTTAATTGTGTAAAACTTTTTTTTTTTTTGATTAAGTTAAGAAAAATACTAAGCAATTGGGACTTTTTGGGTTTTAATAAATTTTGCAAATATGTAAGATTTAGCATCATATTCATAATGTTTACTACAGAAGTGCATCCTAGTTGGCATAGGTAGAAAGTAGAATCTACTCAGATTCCCATCATATATTTGTTCTCATAAAAATATAATATTGAACAAGCTTTATATTGAAGATTAGAGCAATGAACATTTCCAGTCACAGACTGAAATGCCCTACCAATTACGCTATCCTACCCCCTGCTTTGACAGATTTACTTTATACTGATTTGCTTATTTAATCTTATAAATGTCAGTTTATTATTTAACTCATGCAATAATTCTCATATTAGCCTATTCAACTGTGTAAAGAAAATTTTAATTTTAAATTTACAAAGTTTTTCAATTAGAACATTGAAATTTAATAGACTTCTGGCCAGTATCACAAATGATATTATTTTAAAACTTGTTCAACTTCTTAACCATTATTCATTCTTGAGACAAGGTCTTTACAGACTAATAAATTGACATTTTAACTCAGGGCATTTCATCTTTTGTGTGTGTGCACGTGTGTCATTTTGGGATTACCTCCTACTATTTGGTCTTTGATTCGAGTTATAGGAAAGAAACAGTTACAATTCTACTCCAAGAATAGAATCGCCCTTGTTTGTTTACAACTCAAATAGAATGAACAGCACCTCAAAATGTCAGTTTTCAGGAATACAATGAAAAACTAAAAATAAAGTTTTTGAAGCATGACTATATTAAATTGCCTTTTATTTAAAACTGGTCAAGAAATAATTCAAAATATTTATATCTAAAGCCGTTAAATCTAATTTTTTTCCTTAATAAGTCGTCAGTATTTTTTTTTTTTTTTTAAATTAACAAGTAGTAAATGATTGTTTGGTGGATTCACTGCCATATCCAAGGGGAGGGTAATGGGGCTAATTAGTAATTACCCTTCTATCTAAACTAGGAAGGATCCTAGTTTGAAGATTCATGACGACTGTTGTTAAATTTTGATATTTTCTTTTTCATATTTGCTGGTAAGATATTGCTTTTTGGATTTTGCCATTATCGTTTTCTATGTTTTCTTTCCAGCCACCTTTGAGACTAGCTTGTTTACTATACTTGAAAGTTCGAACTATGACAAACTTATGTTTAGCAGCGTCTTTTTTCTGTGTCAGACCCCTACGGCTTGTTAGTTGTGAGAACACTTTGTTTGCTGGCATGTTAGATATCTTTTTCTCTAAATAAATCTGACCACAACAAACACAACACTGCCGCCAGGCTTTCGCAATCCTTGAAGATCCTGCTCCAAAAATTTTATCTCAATTTCGCACAATTATTATTACTCTTATACAAAATCATTTTCTTTATTCTTAAAAACAATAAATAGAGCAGTTATTTCTACAAAAAAGCTTTTATATTAAAAAAAAAATAATAATAATTCGTTGTGGCTTAGAAAAAAAAATTAAAAACTAAATTATTTCTTCAGTGGACAAGCTTAAAAACGCATGGACTGTTTATTTTTTTTCTATTATCATAATGACTGCTTAATCTTTCAAATCTATTCCTGTAATTATATTGAAAGAGCTTCTGTTTACTTTAATTGAATGCAAATGATTTCTTTCTGTAAGCTTTCTCACTGTGTTTCTTTAAACAATTTTGAACGTTGCATACAAGAAGAAAATTGAAAGATTAAAAATTAATAACTTTCCAACATTATATAGTGGAAGCATGTAGTCTTTGCGCCAGAGGAGATATTAGCAGAAATGAAGAGTCCCCCTCCCCCATTCCGGCAATAAGAGAAATTAAGGAGTGTTCATACCATTAGGCTACTTTTGAGAATTCTGCAGAAGTTTAAAGGATAAGGATCAATTGTATTGAAGTTAAGATAAGAAGAGAAAAGAACAAAAGCAAAAGTAAAACTTAAAAATTGAGCTGCGAGTTCGATGTCGATTTTCAGGAATTTTAGGAGTGGAGTAGTTAAAATATTTTTTAACCTCTGAAATAAATACAGATGGAGATCAGAAGAAGGAAACAATATGAACCCATTAAAATTTATTTAGTAAAATATGTCTTCTTTAACGATGTGTTCATAAGTTATAATATGTTTAGTGAGTAAGATAGATCATGACAGTTTAAAAGATTTGCATCGTTTTACGAAGACAAGTGATTGTAAATTAATCTCATTAAATATTTAATTTTCTAAAATTTTAAATTTTTAACCAACTTAAAAGTTTTTTTTTTATTGTGCACTCGTGTACATTATTTATCCTGTTTTATTTCTGAAATTTTGGTCGAAAATTAGCAATTAAAAAAAAAAAAAGTTTTTTTTGCCCAGCTGCTATAACCTTGTGACAACCTTACATAGCTGATTTTGTCTACCACACTATCTGATGACAGGTGTTTGTAGATGCCAAAGTAATCGATCTAAAAAATGAATTTAATTAAATATATAGGGGAGACCCGTGTACCTAGGGCCGCTTTTTTTCATTGCCCAAAAACAGAGCCCTTGACCTATTTAAAATTATCAAACTGACATGTGCATACCTTTAGGACTAATTACTTCCAATTGCGATTAATATAAATACCTAAAATAAGACATTCCGACAAATAGAAGGTTTTTAAAAAAACTTCACTCGTGGCCCTAGGTACAACACCCTCATTGTACCTAGGGCCAGACCTCATTGTACCTAGGGCCATTCTCTCAAATTTATATTTCACTTTATAATGAATAGAAAATAAGCATATGAACATATATTTTATAAAAGAAACAATATCAAGTAGTATATTTATTTATCATATAATTATTATAATGTTGCTGCCTTAATTTGAAACACTAATTTTTTTCTTTTGGGATATTCTAACAGAACTTTTTTTTTTTTCTTAAATTTCTTTTTTTTTTTTTTTTTTTTTTTCTGGAGTGTCTCTTGGATTTCTAGATCTCTCTGGTTTTCGGTCACATCTTTTCTTTGATGTGGGACGTTTTCCTTTAGGTAAAGGTTTTGCTTAGGTTCGTACCTGTTAAAGCATGACACACGAAAAGATGTTAGATGTTGAAGGTTTTGAAATTTCAACAGGACACTAAACAGAGACATCCAGTTCTATCATTGTTGGTTCACTTTCTTTCTGGAAAATCTTTTTATTATTATTATTATTTATTTATGGAGGGGTTTTGTCTTTCAGTCACATTTGAACTTAAATATTCATCCTCAGTGAATGTGTTTTGATTCATTGGCCATATGCCGGATACACGAAAGCCTGATAGAATGCTTACAGGCAGATAGGACTTGCCAACATTTTCAGCAACTTCATATATAGTGATTGGTTTACCCGAGTTTTCCAGCATCCAATTACTATAGGCTATACTGTGTTTCTTAACACTTTTGCGACCGCTGACGTAGTTTCACGTCATTTGAAAATATGAAACTCCACCAGTGGGCGTTTCTTTTGCAATTTATATATTATTTGTTTCTAAAAAATGTACATAATATTCATATTCGTACAATCAGTATACTATGGATGCAAATACTTTGATTAGAGAGAGTATGATTATAATATAAATGTGAATACAGAAAATTTTGTTTTGAAAAATTGTAACTTATGAGAAAAACCCCCACGTACCTTACTGTCAAAAACATGCGGTCGCAAAAGTGTTAAAAGGTCCAAACACAATGGCCCTAGGTACAAGGCATTTATGTGGCCCTAGGTACAAGTTTTGGTAACTTCATTCAAAATGCCTTCCACTAAAAAATCCACATGCAGAGAGGACTAATTAAATATCTCATTTATTACTCGATATAACAAGCAACATTATGCACTAAAAATGAAAGAAAAATATTTGACTTGCCTTTGTAAAACAGCAAATAAGATGAACTGCAAAATTTTACTTCAAACCATGTAAATTTGTTTTCTACATGTAACTTGTCAAAACTTTCTCCTCAAATGTACCAAAGTAGTTCTTAAAGTAGCAAATTGTGTTCTTACTCGCCCGACTGAGTATTAAAACTTAAATTTAAATATTATTCAAATAAAGTGGGGTGGCCCTAGATACATGATGGCCCTAGGTACACGGGTCTCCCCTATATATTGTTTATAGCCGATTTCCAATTTTTGTGAAAATCGGTTTATGAATTTTTTTTACAAAAAGAGCTATTTTTTATTCCAAATCAGAAACCACATGACTTAGGCATTACTGGATTACCCCTCCCATGACTTGAGTCTGGATACACCAGTGGGTGGATTTAGATATAGTTTTCACAATTAACAATTTTTCTGTAATGCATGTTTTAAACATTGATTTTTTAATGAAGTTATTGAATTTTTCTATTATATGCCAATTCAGTTTTCACAAATCACAACTTTCTTTTACTTATCTATCCAATATATTTCATTATAAACTGGGAACCCTCTTTTAAAAGTAAGGTAAGCATAGAATGTATCATTTTTCCGTTGAATTATTTCACATGTTTCAGATATTTATAGCAATATTTAAACCACTAGTAAAAGGACATATAGCTCAATGAGGTAAATATTTTTCTCTTTAATTTAGTCAGTCTTTACTCATGTATTCTGAATAAAAAAATAAATATTTCCATTAATACATTGTTTAATTTCTTTTTTATTAATTACACATGTTGGTTCTTCTGTGCAAATAAGGCTGAGGATTGTGGATATTGAAGAATAAAGATTACAATTTTTTTTTCATTTTAACATTTACTATGCAGGGTGTCCCAAAAAGATTGGAACACGGTTTAATTCTTTACCTGTTAGAGATGAGAGGGTAATGTAAATTACAAAAGTGTACAAAATAAGATAGGAAATAAAAATGTCTTTCTATTAATTTTCAAAAAATTACTTTTTTTTTTTTTTTTTTTTTTTTAATACGAACACTCTAGACAAATTTGTTCAATTAGAAAGTTTTTATTTTCAATGCAACAACATCATTACAAAAAATTGCATTATTTTATCTTTAAAACTCAATGAATTATATTTAATTGAAAATTGAACTGTGATTATAGGGACCATATATCGAAATATAAATGTAAATTTGTGACATATAAAATGTATCATTGCAATTGCATTAAAACTATTCTTGAGTATGTTGGATTCATTTGCAATCAAGTCACGTTATGTAAACATTTCTGTTATTAATTTGTAAATGATCCCTATTTTCATCAAAAAGCCAGCCTTTTAAATGATTCGGGAAAATGGCATAAGTCGCAAAATCTTTATAATTAACAAAATTTGGAGAGAGGGACTGTACAAAAAATTAAAAAATGTAACTTTTTAAGTATTAATGGGAGGGTTTTTTTTCTTAATGTAGTCGTCTTTCCTACCTTAATCTGGACGTTTTTTCAATTCACATTGCCCATTTATCTGTAACGGGTAAAGAAATAAAGTGCGTTTCCAACCTTTTTGGGACACCCTGTATATACACTCATGCTCAGAAGTTTAGCAAGATTTGCAAATGATCAGTTTTCTTCAATTTAAAAATTCATCTCTCGATGAAATGTTTTCAAACATTGGGTATTTTAAAAACTGGGTCCTCCATATTTTTCAGAGAAGATTGGTTTAAGGCAACATTTAGAGGGCCGGAAACAAATTGAGTAAAATGAATAATGTTTGTGATCACCTTGTATCGTGAAGTGAACGAAATGAACTTTATCTTTAGGAAATGTTAATACAGAACCAGTTTAATTTGTGGATGAATTTGTGCGACGATAGCATATTAAATAACAGAGAGATAAGCGTTTATTTTAAAACTCGTAAACAAATTAGCATGTTTTTTATTTATAATATACAGAGTTTTTAACAAAAATTATTCCCACATTCATATAGCTTGAAAAGACACTTTTAAAACAATGTACTGCAATCGGAATACAAATATCTGAAATATCTCATGAAAAATGTTTTTACTGCGCATGTGCAAAAGATAAAAAATTTTTTATTGCATAGGTATTGGGCAACAAAAAAAGTGTATCAAAAGTGCATTTGAATAGAGTAAAAAATAAGCAAATTATATGAAAAAGAACGAGCTAGATTTTAGATATTTTCCAAGAGTTCAAATTTCTTAAGGGGTTTTTCTCATTTGTCGTAATTAATTTAAAGATCCAATTATTTTAACCACTTAGCAAAGTTCTTTTTTGTGAAAAAAGCAAAAGAGAACTTTTGCTAAGTGGTTAAAATAATTGGATCTCTAAATTAATTATCAGAGTTTATTCAGGCTTTTTTTTGGTTTTGAGTAAAAATTTTATTTTTTCTTTTTCTTTGTATTTGATTAAGTTATAAGAAAATCTAAAAATTTAAAAAAAAATCAAACTTCGAAAATCGAACCTATGTGAGTAATTTCGAAATATCAGACAAGAACACAGTGGAACAAATGTCATTAACAAGATTTTTTGAATTTTTAAATACGTAAAAAGCTTCATGGATATTCAAATAGGAAGAGGAGACAGGACATGAAATTATGTTAGTTTTAGAAAAATCTAAATGATGGCCATGAGCCCAGCAGTGGGAAGCAGTCGAAGATTTAGAGATCTCTTCAGTATGAACATTAATTCCTTTCGACAGACTGTCAGATCAGATCAAATGTGTAAGGCTTATGTTTTTCTTACTTATTTTCTGAAAATTGACAAATTTTTAACATTTCATTTTGCGGCAAAAAGAAAAGAAAGAGAAAAATGCCCTTATTGAAAATTCAGATTTTTGAACTTAGAATTATATTTAAAAAAAATTAACAATTGTAAATTTTCTGAATGTGAGAACAGAATTTAAAAAATACATTGGTTAATTAATAATCAGGAAATCAAACTTTCCCATAGAATAACATGGCCCATTGCTGTCGGCAAGATTAAGTATTGTCCACTCTAAAAACATGAAATTTCTTCCCTTAGCAACAGTTACTACTTTCATTCCTTAAAATTCATTTTAGAAGTTTTATGTTCTACCTCAATTATAATGTAACATCTTTTAAACTTATTGGAAAAAAAAGGGGGGGGGGGATGAAGATTTTTTTTTTTCTCTCTCAGCAGATTTTAAGAATATGCCCCGAAGGAGGGAACCGATGAAAGGGCTTGTGTCATCAATCCCCCAGATGGCAACATCTTTGAAAGTATGCGGGTGGCATTTTTAGATAAGGAATACGAAAGGGCACCAAACGTCGGGCTTCCCCCTGCCCTCCAATCAAATTTTCATGCTAAACCCCTGGTAATAGTTGCCATGAAAAAAATTTTACTTTAAAATAAATGGCTTTATCTTTCAGCTAATAAAAAAGAGTGGATTAAAGTCACATGATTACGTTAAAAAGATATTAAGGAAATGTGTAATAATAAATTCGAAAACAAATTGCGAATGGGAGGTTTTAGCCAAGAACAAGTTAAATACGCTATAGAGGATAACGATATTGATTAATATATTTTTCATGAATGGAAGCCACTGCAAGCACTATATGAGGGGCCATTTAGAGTAGGGTCCCGCACATAAAAAATATGTACTCTTGACATCGAAAGAAAACATCTGTCCATCAACATAGATAGGTTGAAGCCTGCTTTTCTTGATAGAATTTCTACTCCGACACCTGTGTCTCCAATTCCTGAACAACAGCATACCAATATACCCAAAATGCCCAATTCAACGCTTATTCCAATTCCTGAACTCCAAACAGACATAACCAAAACACCCACAGTGACCCGCTCTGGTTGAACAGTTAGATTTAACTACCTTTAACATTGTGCTCAGCACTAGGGAGTGGAATATTGTGGTGAACCATGAACTCATGACAAATCGAACTTTCAATTGAAGATTTAATTGAACTTTAATATTGAACATTCTTTAGTTTTTCATTTTCTAGCAACACTTATGAAAAGCCAGATGGTAATGTTGCTGCGATTTTTGAGTGTGCATTTCAGTTCTGATTTAATCCTTGCTTGAATTTTTTCAGATAGTTTTATCCGATTAGTGTAAAATATAATACGCAAATATTAGTAGAAGAGCTACGATCTTTGTCAGCTAATTTCTGTGTGAGTTCATGATAGCCAATTTAATCACAACTTAGCAACCAGCACTTACTAAATGTGGAATACACACGTGTTCCCATATCTCTCATAGGACGCAATGGTTTGAAATTCTTTCTGGTGTCCCTGTAGACAGTGGCAGTATTTAACTCATTTTCAAAAGAGAACATCCTATAGTAAACTTGACCAGTGTACATCATTTTCAAGGAATTCCATGGATATTTACGGGAGTTAGAGCATAACACTTAGCAACTTTGTTGGAAAGTGTTAAGAAAAGAAATACAGTGAAACCCTCATAAGAAAGTCATTCACAGTGCTGTGTAAAAAAAGAAATAAAAAATAAAAAAAGGCCCTTTAAAGAGGTCGCCTTTTACTAGAAGTTGTTGGAAAATCTTAAATCAGGTAAAAATTATTTTGAATGAAATATGGTATCTTAGATCAAGTTGATCAACTTAACATCATTTCTGAATGAAAACTGTTGGTAAAAATAATAGGTTTAGCTTGTAATTTTTTATCTCAACTGTGTTAAACATTTTAATTTTGCTATTTAAATTCAACACTACTTTCTTAAAAGCTCTTTAAATTATTAGTTGAATATTAGTGGGACATAAAATTTACTTTTCCAATCCTGAATTTCATCTAATATGTACGTTAAAAACTATGAAGCTTTAAACACTTCTTTTCTCTAATGACATTTCATAGGAAATATCTGTTATAATTTCAAAAGTAGAGAGCAATAAGATCAAGGCCATAACTGGGGGGGGGGGGGGGGGGGTAAATAATCCCGAAATTTTGCTGATTTGTAGAAAAATTTTGAAATAAATTTCACTTTTAACACTCAAAACTATGCATTAAAGTTTGAACTTGATGTGAATTTATTTATTTATTTATTTATTCTTTTTGTGGTTGGGGGGGGGGGGGATGAGCTTAAATAAGATTTTTTTTTTTTTTTTTTTAAGTTAAATACGAAAAGTGGTCAGTTGTTTACATCAAGAGCTAACCCCTTAACTATCCCGTGCATATATTCGTTTTTCCAAAGTACAATCCTTTGTATTGCATTGCTACCAGTAAAACAACTGTCACAGCTTCATAATGCAATAACATAAACTTGAAAGTGATCTTGACACTGTTTTCAAAAGATTTACACATTTCAGATTCGAAAAAGAAATGGTGGCATGGCACTATGAAGCGAATCTCGTAAGTTTTCCTCTACAGGTAATTGGTTAAACAATATCTGCTCTTGCAAAACATAACCTTTAACAACAGATGTATGCATTTATGAATGGGCATTGAATCAAAGGAAACCAGTATTAAAGCCTAACAGGAAATTTTGTGAGCAAGAAAAATTTACCCTTTTAAGAGGTGGCTCTTAAATAGAGGTGGACTTTTAGAGAGGTTTTTGATTGCTAATATTCATTGAACTTTGAATAGTGTTATTCAATTATTCCAATATGAATTTATGATGTTTTTCTTTCATTATAAATTTTGTGAATGTCAATTTTTTTTTTTTTTTTTTTTTTTTTTTTTTTTGGGGGGGGGGGGAGGGGGGAGCTTCAGGCCCCTAGCCTGCTCCTTGGATTCGCCACTGTATACAGGGTGCATGAAGGAATGTTTTTAAGAAACATTTTGTTATCATTCCCGATAGCAGATCTTTACATTGAAACTTTTTTAAAAGGACCATCCATTGTGCTATAGAAAATTGGCATTTCGGAGAAGTGGCCTTTTAATAGAGATTGCTAAAAAAAATCTTAATTTAGGCAAAAAATTTTATAATATAAATTAAAAAACTTAAAATACTTTTAAAAGAATGTTTAAGAATTTAAGCTGTGCTGTGCATTTATTAAATACGATTGTGAAACTGGATTTCTAGTCTCTTTACAAATGCACGTTCTTAAATTAAAAATATTTTTCTTGTTAACCTCTAAGAATCTGTGTGGATTTTTAGCAGGGTTGACAAAATAAGTTTCTTTTTTGTTGTTGTTGTTTTAACCACGTTTTTATTAATGTTTACCAACATATTATACATATTTCTAAATAAAATTGCCACTTTAAAAAATAAATAATACTGCTTATACTAAATTAACCCCTTCCGCTCCAGGCTAGCTGTAGTGTAAATGTCTGAAATACCAGATTATAATTTTGAAATAGTATCGTATACTTTCTTTGGACGTATGCATGTACGTCCATGGTATTAATGGCCATTAACACTATGACGTACGCACATACGTCCCTGGAGTGGAAGGGGTTAATAGTAATAAACAAGGATGAAAATTTTCAGCTTTTTCATAGGTTGTGATTCTTTTTCTGTAATAATAATGTACAAGAAACAGTTTGGGCTTGGTAATTCAAAATTTGTACTTTCAGGGATGGAACACGGGCGCAGAATTCATACCGGAATCTGTTTAAGAAATTTTTCCACCTATAATATCGTTGATTCAAGAGGTAGATAATTTTCTTATATTGATAGTGGTATGAATTCTGCGCCCGTGTTCCATCCCTGTACTTTTTGATGTGAGGTTCTGTTACGTCGTGAAATTAAATCAAGTTTTCATACATCCATATTACTAGAAACGTTTGTTTTTATTTTATTTATTTATTTTATTTATTTTTTTTTTTTCTAAGATGAAGCAATCAAATCATTTATTTCTGTAGTAGTTTAGGCTTTTACCATCTGAATTCTTATATTTTGTTTTAACTTCCCCCCCCCCCCCCCCATTAAAGTTTTATTTATTCATTTATAAATAAATAAATAAGACACTTTTGTCAGTCTTATCTCACAATGAAAAATCAAAGTATGTTAAATTTTATTAAAGCTGAAATCTTTTATATTTAAAACTTCTATAAATATTTCATAATTGTAATACTTTTCAAAAGAATAAATCACATTTAATGTTATGAGTTTTCATTAAAATAGTAATGCAAATAGCAATAATTGAAAAAAAATTAATGCTTTTTAGAATGAATGTTAAATCTACCTTGCCTTATCATCAATTTAATGACAAATTAATTTAACAAAAATAAAACTCTTTATTTAATTTTAGGAACTGGGGGGAAAAAATCAACGCGATAAAAAAGATTTATAGGAAGATATTGAAAAAAAAAAGTTATATTTTAGCAGTATGCAATGGAATATACAATCTACAATTTTAATCTCATACCTTCAAAACAAGAAAACACTCTACATTGGATGTAGAATATTTTTCCATTAGAATTATTTCAACATTTTTCAAATATTTAGATATTAAATTTTTTATTTCATCTTCTTGAATTTACCAACATTCTTGCGCTGTTACATTGTAAGAAAATAATTCACAATGAAGTCCTTGGATGGAAAACTCTTTACATGAAATGACAAAATCAAAGGTAATAAACTATTTAAAAAAAAAATAGGCTCCCTGGACATAGTTTAATGCTGCTTCTTTTATATTTGACAATGCAAAATCAGCATATTTTGCTTTTGGATTTAGTGTATAGATAAGAAGATAATCTGTTATTAATTACCATATTATCATCAATATATATCTGGTTTTTCAATTACACAATTTTCATCTTGTCTAAAATAAATTGGCCTTTCATTATTATTTTGTTATTTTTATTTATTTATTTTTTTCACTACATTTAGCCTTAAAAAAAAAAAAAAAATCGGAAAATAGTTTAGAAATATCAAGGAAAGAAGGGAAAATAGAATAGAAATTTAAAAATTTTTTGGAAGGGGGAAAAATATAATAAATAAATAAACAGTTGGTTTATGCCATGCAAACCCAGATTTTTTGGTTGATGGATTTATTGTGATTCACTGTGTTTGCATTTATTTAGCCATTCTAATTACTTTACAGTTCAGAAAAAAAGTTTGACTCTGTGGCCAATTTAAAATGATTTCAGCTGGAATCAGTACAGATAGATTTAGTTTTATGTTATAGTAATTATCATTTTAATATTTTTATATTAATATTTTTTCTTTTTATTTATTGCAGTTTTCTACGAATCTCAAGAGAAATTTATTGTAATCAAGACATTTTTGTATCTTTTATATTCATTCTTGTCCTGTGAAATTACCTTGCATTTTTTTGTATTCTCGAATTTTATATATAAAATATGTATTTTTGTATTGTATCAAAAAATACTCATTAAACATTTGTGGTTTTGATATAAATGATGTGTATTTTATTTTTAACAGCTACATTCCATTAAATAAATATTTTCTTAAAAATAAGTTATTAATGCTTTTTTTTTTTTTTTTTATTTTTTTTTTTTACATCAAAAAATTGTATTCAGCCCTATATATACTAGCAAGCTTTACCTGCTTCGGTGGGCGCTATTTAAATAAGTTGTCAATATCCCATGTCATATAAATAACCTAAGTTAAAGTTCCCACTGTGTTCAATAGAGGTTTTTTACGCTCGCAGTGTGGTCCGGGTCGCGTATTATGAAAGCCTCACGCTTTCGACACCCGTTGGCACGGGAACTTCACGAGGATGAAGTGCTTCACACTAAATGTGGCACTCCCCTATCCCTACCTCATATGTACAGTGCACAACAACACTATTCCTTTCTTGGAAGAAGGAGGTTGTTGTACAATTATTTGGTAAGTTGTAAATGAGGTTGCAAGAAAATGAAAGTATTTTCAAAAGAAGGAGTTTATTTTTAATAGGTATTGAAACGAAATTTAAGTTTTTTATTTTTTTTTTATTTTAAGGAATAATATTATTATTTAAGCGTATTTTAAAGGTCATGAATTCGAATTGATATTAATAATCTTCAGCAATTTGCGTATGCAATTATAAAAGGATAAGAGATTAGATTAGTAAAAAGCAATAAATTACCTTATGTATTTTTACCCTATATTTTTAAGACACAACTGCTACATTTACTCAATTTATGCTGGAAACAATGCAAAATTCCTGATGACAGGAAAATCTCTAAAATTATCTCCTTATTTTAACAAGGAAACCGTAATACATGTGATAACTACAGAGGTATTAGTCTATTGAACACTGGATACAGAATCTTTTCAAGAATTTTAGGCAACAGACTAAAAGTCATATCACATGCACTATTATTAGAAGAACAAAATGGTTTTCGGAAGGGAAGATCCTGCATAGACAGTGTATTTACCCTGAAGCAACTCTTTGAATAATAAAATTATACTTTTAAAAAATTAAAGAACACGCTTTTATTGAAATGGGAACTAAAAAGCATAAAATATCTATATTGTATTAAAATGCAGGGTAAGAGAAAATCGTGTGAGTCACACACATACTTAGATACTTTTAAATCTTTAATAAATAAGAAATATGTTCACTTACTTATTTTTGGCATCAATTTGTTTATCCCTTTTAAATAATTTTAAAGTTTAAAAAATGGGGGTTTTACTTTGCCCCTGGAACCTGCCCCTGAAGGGTTAGGCGCTTATAAACACTTGTATATAGTATTGTCATCAATAATGAAGTTGTGTGCAAAATTTCAGGTAAATTGGACGACCAGAAGTAACCGAAAATTGATTTCCAAGATTCCGTTACATACATTAATAGTTACATCATGTCAAATGAATAAAAACGTGTTAAAAAGTCTAGAAATTGCGTAATATTAACTGAAAAAATAACATAATGAAGGAATGATGAGAAACAAATAATTTAGAGTTAAGCAAAAACCATTTTTAAAAAATCTCCCCTGACTGGGTTCGAACGTTAGACTTTTAGGTTCGTAGCCCGGAGCTTTACCTCACGGCCACAGCGTTCACGTAGGGAGAATCTTTTTAGCACGCTTTTATTAGCTTCACCTGTATGTTTGTAACCGCTCTGGGAGCAAACAAAAAATTTATATTGTAAAAAAATACCATCAGTACGTGAACGATGTGGCGTTGAGGTACAGCTCTGCGCTACGAACCTAAAGGTTCAGCGTTCGATCCCAGTCAGGGGAGATTTTTAAAAAATGGTTTTTGTTTAATTCTAAGTTATTTTAATTAAAGATTTAAATGTGTAAATATTATGATGTGTCACTCAAACGATTTTCTCTTACCCTGAATTTTAATACTAAGATAGATATTTTGTGCTTTTTAGTTCTCTTTTCTATAAAAGCGTGTTCTTTAATTTTTTAAAAGTATAATATTATTTACAATATAGATTTTTTGTTTGCTCCCAGAGCGCTTACAAACATACATACAGGTGAAGCTAATAAAAGCGTCTTAAAAATGCTGTGAATTTAATTTAGAAACTCATGTTGCTTTCATAGATTTTGAAAAAGCCTTGACCGAGTAGATCGAGGAAAATTATGGAAGATCATGGAGTATATGGGACACCCTCCTCTTCTCATTAAAAGTATTAACAGCCTATATAAAGACACTTCTATTGTTTTAGACCTAGGTTTTAAAATTTCGGATAATAATAAATCAAGGTGTGCGACAGGAATGCAGATTATCGCCACACCTATTTAACCCCTTAACGCGCGCTGTCCTAGTTGTGAGGATGCAAAATTCAAAATCCAGCAGCAAAAATTCATCCCAGAAATTTTTTAGCAAAAGTTTGCGTTTATAACATAGCAGAAAAGGCCGATTTTTTTAACCATAAATTTAAAATTTCTTTTAGTTTAATTTAGTTCATGAATTCCGGTGGCAGTATAATTTAAATGATCCTATTTTTCTTGCGCCGCAAAGGGTTAACATCTATATTGACTATATCATCAGCATCTGGAAAAACAAAATCAAAACAGGAATAGGTCTCGGAAAAATGTTGTTTAACAATATACTATTTGCAGACGACTTATGCCTGTTTCAAGACAATGAAGATAATTTGCAACGTGCATTTTTTACTCGAGACAAAATTGGAAGTTAATATAACTTAAAGATTGCAAAGAGTAAAACGAAGGTGATGGGTTTTGAAGGTAAAGAACCTATAAGAACAAAGATTATATTAGAAAATAAACCAATTGAACAAATTTCACATTTTAATTATCTAGGAAGTGACATATCTTATAATTACAACAATGATATACAAAACAAGCTAAATAAGTTCGAATACATCTGTGGGACTATAAGAAGAACATTAAGAAATACAAGAAACGATACCAGAATAAAATTTTTCAAGACAATAGCAATACCAACTCTTCTATACGAAAGCGAGACATGGACGCTCTAAAAGAAATATGAAAGAGAAATACAATCTTCAGGGATGATATTTCTAAGGAATGTGAAATTGTGAAAGGTTGTTCTATAATGGATAAAATAAGAAATGATGACATCAAGAAGGAACTAAAAACTAAACCAATAATGCATACTATAATAAACTATAGAAATAAGTGGAGAGAACATTTGGAACGAATGCCAAATGACCGTATACCAAAGGCAGCTCTAAAATATAGGCCAAGAGGCAGAAGAGATAGAGGAAGACCGCGCAAAAGATAGATTGAGGCCGGAACAGGCTTATAGACTTCAACCGTGTTGGACATGATGATAATGTTTTTTTTTTTTTTTTTTTTACACAATAAAATATTCAATGTATTTTTTTTTTTCTTTTTTCTTACAGTGTGGTTAAAATTCTCGTTTTAAGTTAAACAATCTGGTGTGACGTTCACACAACTTCTGCTCTTGCATTTCAATTAAATAAAGACAGATTGGACATTAAATAATAAATTAACAAGTGGTGTAGTGTATGCAAGCCTACTTAAAAAAGAATTCAAAACAGATTTAGGAACATTTTTATTTCACAAGTAATTCTGTGTGAGAAGCTTTTTGAATATATTACTTATATTTATATAGAATTCAAACTGTTATTAAACTTAAAAATTTACTCAAAATTACTCAGGGAACTATCACCTGCATCACTCCATGGAATTCAATCTTAATCAAGTTTTTGAAGCAGCAACCTCACATGAACTTTAAAATTCAACATGTAAACTGGCTACAATTATTATTATTATTATTACTTTAGTTAAGCTGATAACAGACATACACAAGAATAAACACTTAAAATCTTAATCTTTATTATTCAAAGGAACTCAAAACGCGTTATAGAAAAACAAGCACTTAAAATTTTATTTAAAAAATACTTTATTTTCTGCATGCATAAGAATTAATTTTCATACCTCTGAGTAGTTTTTCTACAATTCCCAAATATAGTTTCATTATATTCTACTTCTATTGGATAATGGAGAATGATTTTCATACCATATTATACACGAAACATGCTTTTATGAATATAAAAAATGTATATCTGTTTCATTTTGTTTAGTATAACATAAAGTGTACCTATCAAAAATTTCACCTACAGAATTTTTTTTTTCGATGTGCCTGAACACGAAGCATTTGTTTAATCTCAGCAAAAATTTGTGCAGCATCTCTATATGATTTAGATTTAGAATACTAAGTTTTTACATTTTGCTACTATTTATTTTTTAGATATATTCATTCGTAACACATACACACACACAGAGAAAGAAAGAGATCAACAGCTAAAAATCTGATTTTCGGATTCAGGGGACTTCAAAACATGCAAATATATATGTATATATATATAAATATAAAGCCTCAATTTTGAAAATTTGATTCACAACAATCCTTTCCCTATGGTTATATTGTGCTATTATATTTTTGAGATATTCTGATGAGATACAAACACACACACAGAGGCACATGTACACAGACAGACACACAGATCAATCGCTAGAAACCTGATTTTTGGATTAATGAACCTTATAACGTGTAAATACAATAAGAACTCACTTTTGAAAATTTGACCACAAAACAATACTTTTTCTGTCATTAAGAGAAAGTAAAAAAATTAAAAACAAGTTTAAAAAATATAATTAAAGATAAAATTGGCAGAAAAAGAGTTTATTTATTTATTTTTTTGTTTTCCTTGTGCCAAAAAAAAAAAAAAAAAAATTTAAGAAATGAAAAAAGGAAATAAGGAAAGCAACTTCATATTTTTTATTTTTTTAAAATGTTCTTTTTTTATATTTAAACAAACTATTTTTTTTTTTCTTTTGTTCTGTAGCATCAAATAAAAAAAAATAAAAAAAATAGTAATAAGAGTTAAATTACAAGAAAACATGGGAAAGAAAATTTAAAAATGAATAGAGTAACCATTACTAAGAAACGCAACACAGTTACCCCATGTCTTTATGCGAAAAAATGTACTTAAAAAAAAAAATCCTGTTATCATCAAA
The DNA here is from genome assembly GCA_963930645.1 of Salticus scenicus. Lineage (NCBI taxonomy): Eukaryota > Metazoa > Arthropoda > Arachnida > Araneae > Salticidae > Salticus > Salticus scenicus. The sequence goes on from OZ005662.1 coordinate 91,614,722, forward strand.
AATTAAATTTTGTTTTGTAGGAAATTTTATATTGATTACTTAGAAAACAAAAATAGGCTTCAGTTTCTTTTTTCTAGCTTCTTTCCTTCCTGAATCAGAATGTGCAGTTACTTTTATGCTCGGAAAACACCGTCGAATTTTTGTCAGGTGTATTCAACTGAATATTACGTTAACTGTGCAACCGTTTTGTGTACTCACATTTATTAATGATTTACGATCCTTTGGGGTTTGTGAGAAATACTTTTAAATAATTACGCATTATTTAAATGCACAAACCTATCTCTCTTGTACAATAAGGTATGATTAGCATAAATTATTCATTTATGTTCAGATATATTGTGAGATGAAAATGGAAATTATTCAAAGTAGATTAAAGTGTTAAGAATTTTTTTTTCAAGTACACTGTATAGACTATAGAGAATATGAAAATTTTAGATGGCTTAGAGGTTACAGAAATTTTTAAATGCTTTCATTTTGGAAATAAAATATTTCTTTCACATAAGTGCCAACTTCTATGATTTCTTAGCACCACTATTTCTTTGCAAAAAGTTTCATTATGTTTAATCACAGAAAACTACTAAAACACTTATGGTGTTAATTCAGTTTTTCACTTATTACTTTTCAATAGTTCTCTGGTGTATTTTTTATTATTTTAAGATTAAAAGAAAAGTTAATGAAAAGTGTTAAAAAAAAAAAAAGAGAAAATTCAAATTTTATTGAAATAAGCTGTTTATTAAAAACTAGATTATTTTTTTTAATATTAATTTTAGCGACAGATTTTGGCTTAGGCCCGTGCCTAGGGGCGCCTAAGTTTTAAAGATAATTAAAATTGGAACAGTAGTGGCAGTTAAATTTGAAGGACAACCAGTATTTAATAGGAATGAGAAACATTTTTAATTAATTGTTTTTATTTTTTGCCAATTATAAAACACTTTATCAATCCCCGTTTAACACGTTACAGATTTTTAGATAGCGGTTTGAAATATACGAATAGATAGTGTTATTGAAAATTGATTTTTCCAACTGAGTGAAAATAATGCCCGGACCGGGAGTTGAACCTCGGATCTTTGACCATGTAAGTCAAAGATCTGGGGTTTGACTCCTGGTCCTGCCATTATTTTCACTGAGTTGGAAAAATGAATTTTCTATATATATGATTTTCTTCCCAATCTGTTGATTGTGTGATATTAATAAAAAAAGATAGCGTTATATTTGAACGGTTGATCCTCTGGACTAAGCAGCGGCAATATGTAACTAGGGATGCTGCTGTTTTCTTATGGCGATTAAACGTCCAGCAATGGATTATGCTTAGATCCAGGTAGAATGTGGCAATTTTTTTTAAGCTTATTAAATTCTTAAAAATGATTTAATTTTGAACACAAATCCAAACATTAAGAGCAATCGAACAGATTTTCAGTCGATAATACAAATTTCAAAGCATGATCTGCTGTCTCTGTCATGAGTCAAACATGTTATGATTTGATGAGGGAAATTATTTTCTGAAAATAATTAAGTATGAAATGATTTAAATATAAAATATCGAACTAGAAGCTGTAAAGGAACTATTTTTAAACAAATTAACCTATCTACTTATGAATCAAAATAATTTCTATTTTGATTAATAAAAATATTAAAGGAAAGTTAGTCAGTTCTTCAGTGATTAAATAAAAAATTAAATTCTGCTTATTAACATTTTTTGTAGGAGAAACCAAATAAAGTAACTGATTTTTTTCATGATCAGATATGATTATTTATTTTTTACTTATGTAATGATTATTATATAAAGATTGCTTAGAGATTGATAAATCTAAGAAAATTATTTTTCCTTTAGCTGTATCATATTTACTGCTATTATTACTATTACAAATGCATAATATACTTCAAAACATGGGAGGGGGAGGGAGCTATATCAAAATGGGTGTAGGGTACAATCTAACTCAAATCCGCCTTTGATTGTATTGTTATTTATTGCTGCAATCATAATGTAAATAAGCTGTTATTATTAGTATAAATATCAACAAATGCAGGGGTGAAACTTTTCAGGGGCTGCCCCTGAATGCGGGGTTTTTTAAATTTTTGCTGCTTCTGAATTTCATGTTAAATTATTTTGTTTTTATAGACATTTGTCATTTTGATTGTTTACCTTAAAATGTATTAAGATCTCTTTAAATATTACTTGTTACAGGTAGATATATGATATACCATTATTAAATCCCCCCCCCCCATCTGCATGCAAATAGCAGATTTCAGGGTTTTTGCATAATAGGTAGTTTCACCCCTACAAATGTCCATTTTGACACACACCCCCCCGCCTTCAACCTTTCAGCAGAAAGTTTTGAAAAAATAAAAACTGATATATAAATTGATCTCAAACATCTAAAATATATTTTTTTTTTAACAAAAACAAACGATGGCATGTTAATAATCAATCATTCAAAAAAAAAAAAAAAAGTTGTAACTTAATTTTTTTCTTTTTTTTTAAATCTTAGGACTCTAAAAAAAATGTGAAAATGATAATATGTAAACATAGTTTATAATTCTGACGTCAAAATATACATTTATGTGTAACAAACATTGCGTACATTAAAATGTACAGGTACAATGTACATTAAAACTAATGACGGATGCATAAAGTATTCAAATTGTATAAGAAGAAACTAATTTTCTGATGTTCATACTAGTAATTGATATTTATACTAACAAAGAAAATTTATTTATTAATTTAAACATCAATAATTTAAGTAACTGATATTTAATGAAAAATAAAAAAACGATTTATAAAGCACGGGAAAATTTGTTTCCATAATTATGCATTACTTAATATATTTTTTTTTAATTCCGTTTTCACATTCAGAAAAGATCACAAAAAATAAATTAGTACTTGTTTTACAAAAATTTATTTTTTAAACTTTTAACATTTTATTTTGCAGTTAAAAAATGCAAATGATATACTTGGTTACTTTTTTATATTTAAACTCAAAATATTAAAAGAACCCATTTAACAGTTGAAAAATTCCTAAATGTCAAAACAGAATTATAATAAATTGGATAATCAATAATTCTGGCAACAAATTTCAAAGCTTAGGTAGTACTCTTAAGTATTAACCACTCCGCAGGCTGCAGTAATGTGTAGACGACAGTTACACATACAGCTACACACGCTATAGTGTGCCACTGACTAGTTGGTCAAGTGGTTAAATGAAGCTTATTTTATTTTAACATGCAAACTTTAATATTGTCTTTCTACTAATTTATATTAATAAAATCAGACTTTTGTTTGTAAATTTCAGAATAAAAAAATTCGCAATGTCTTCACTTTTCGCACATCATCAAAGCCGAAAATGACTTTAGAAAGTTTTCTGTGCATTGTTGTGTCTGTAACTTTATTTTTGTCCAAGTATCACGCAAGAACAGCTGAACTGAACTGCAGGAGACTTTGCAGGAATTTAGATCTTAAAGTAACTTAAAATTATATATATCAACTTTTACAACATTTTCTCCCCTTCCAAGGGGGCAGGAGGCAAAAACATGTTTGTAAGTATAACTCAGCTCCAAATTACTTTACGATGAGGAAATTGCACATGGAGAGACTAGATTTGAGGACAAAAAAAAAAAAAAAAAAAAAAAAAACTTTCTATGATTTTGAAATTTTTCATTTCTAAGGGGGGGGGGGGGAGAAAATAAATTTTTGGCAGAAAATTTCACAAATTCCCGATTTTTGAGTAGAACGCTACCAAAAATGGTTAACAAAGATGTTGAAAAGAGCCATGTCATTTCCTAATACCCATTTTTGTTTTTTGCAATTTTTTAGGGATTCGATTTGTGTACAATGCTAGTGCTTTAGTGCCGAATTTGTCTGGGAAAAACTGTAGGAGCTTAAGTCAAGAATTTCGGTGAGTGGATTATTTATATGTATCTGTCTGACATCTATAGTAATCGAATTTTATGAAATCCCCCCCCCCCCTTTCTCCTTGGAGAGCAGGAGGCAAAAACACGTCTGTAATTGTAAGCATAAGTTAATTTCACATTACTTCATGGTGAAGTAATTGCACATGTGGAGAGTATTGAGTATAGAGTCCTGCATCGGGTTGGCTAACCCAATTTTACCTGAACCTGACCCGACCCACGGGTCGGGTTGACAAATTTTTTTGCACTTGCGGGTCGGGTTTGAGTGGGGTTTAGCTTTCTATGAGTCGGGTCGACTTGAGAACACCTTTCAAAAAAAATTTTCAAATGAAAGCATAAATTTGTAGACATAATTATAGCTCTTTAACTGATTTTAGACATGCGTTGGAGCTCCGTATTCCTATACACGGATATCACCCGAAAAATCCGTATAAGTATGAGAAAAAAATATCCGTATATGTTTTCTTTTCTTAAACAAATCTAAAACTGATCATATGTAGAAATTGCATGAAAATTTTAAAGTACTGTATAATTTTTTATTGACTATTGTTAAATATATATATATATATATATATATATATAAGAAATACAACATAACCTCACTTTTACGTTTTGTAAATTTAATTTATTTCTCATTTCTCACTTTTTTTTTTTTTTTTTTTTTTTTTTTTTTTTAAGATATCTTTATTTTCAATGAATTTTAATCCTTGCTTGTATGTTAACGAAATTTTTAATTTTCTTCCATTTACATTTGTATATACATACAACAAATATAAAGGGAATACTTGTTGTGATTTAATTAAAAAAAGTAATGTAAAATAAACACATAAAGGAAATGAATACCATCAAGGCAGATTATATTCTTTATCGTCTTCTCTAGAACGAATAAGTAATGCACCAAATAAAACTGAAACGAGAAGAAGCTAAGTTGCTGATTATGCGAATTTAAAGTGATCAGTTATCCTTAAAAAAGCAGATGTTTAACTGCGAATCACATACATGCTAGAGGTGAGTTCGGGCTCTATTTTGGCAATCCGAGCCCGCCCGGGCCCGAAACATTTTTGAACTGAGCTCGCCCGAGCCCGAAAAATTGTGTGTGATCAGAGCCCGTTCCCGATATTGAAAATGGTACGCTATGCAACGCATACACAATAGTAAAATTAAATACCGTTTTCATTTTCAAATTAATTTTCTTATTACCAATCCTCAATTTAAATAACTATAAAAGTTATTATAACAATTTATAATGTCTGTGTCTCTGTATACATGTATATATATCTATATTTATAGTGCAGCCCATTGTTTATAACGCGCCTATCGGGGGACAAAAAATTTATCCGAATGAGTGATACAATGAGGCCCAATATAACGAAGGAGGAAGGTTTACTGTATAACACTATGACATAATATGCATCCCGTTGAAAAAAAAGTTCTATTTAGAAAAAGGAAAGTCAAAGCTACTAAGGTTTGCAAGATTATTTTGTGACTTATAACCTATCATGATTATTATGACGTCACTAAAAGTGCTCTCAAAATGAATAATTTTTTTTTCTTTTCTTTTCTTTTACATTTTCCAGTTAGTGAAGAATAAAATAAACAGAACTTTTAGCTTGAATCCGAGCCCGTCCGGAGCCCGAAGACTTGCGTAAGATTTGAGCCCGTCTCATCTCTAATACATGCTACACAAATTATTATAGTAAAGTAAACATCTACATCGGACAAAAGCAATAAAGAATAATACATCTTAATTTTTTTTTTTCCAGACTATATGTATTAAATAATAAATTATGAACATTTAAATTGAAGTGCATTTTTTACTTTCTTCTCTATTCAATAGAAGAAAGTATTGGATTCATAAAAATTTTCGACGGATTTACATGTTTTAAGAGGTCTAGAACAAGATTTTACCATTTATAGAAAATGTCTGTCTGTGTGTGTGTGACAAAAAGTTTGTGGCGACTGTATCTCTGGAACTACTGTTCAGAATTATATATGAATTTATATGTAGAGGCACCTTGATCTAAATTAGTGCCTATCAATTTTTGTCAAATGATCAACAGGTGGCGCTGCTATACAGCTATTTCCGAGATTTAAGAGGAGGCTATATCTCAGGTTCTATTGAGTATAATCAAACAAAGCTTGATATATGAAAAGGCTATTATGAGACATTATGATGATTCAATTTGAATTCTTATTGACCAACAGGTGGCGCTGCTGCACAGCGATTTCAACAGTTTAGGAGAAGTCTATATCTCAGGAACTACTGCATAAAATTGCATATAAATTTATATGTAGATGCACCTTGGCCTAAATTAGTGTCTCAACTGTTGGTGTCAACCGCTCAACAGGTGGCGCTGCTATACAGCGATATTTGCAATTTAATGAGACGCTATATCTCAGGTTCTAATGTGTATAATCAGACAAAACTTGACATATGAGAAAGCCATAATGAGACATTATGTTGAATCAATCTGGATGCTAATCGGCCAATAGGTGGAGCTGATATACTGCAATATCCCTCGATAATGGGAAGGCTATATCTCAACTTCTATGGCATATAACTCTACGAGACCTGATATGTGAGATAACCATTATAAAAACGTACTTTTTAAGATGCTATTTATAGGCAATAAAACTGTCACTTTGGATATTTAGTGTTAGTTGTATCTAAGATGAAAATCGTTTGCATTCATCCTGTTAGATAATCTTAAAAATTAGTATTTTTAATAAATTATCTGCACATAGTAAAATATAGGAAAGTATAGAAGAAAGTCTTATGGTGGCCAAAACATACTAGTTTACTCTTGAATTTCACAACTCACATAAATGGTTAAAAATGATTATTGATCCTTTTTTCAGTTTTTTTTTTTTTTAAGTTTTAAATTAAACGATTAGTAATTACATTTCAAATTCTTTTTAAAATAATTTACCAACTGTATGACAAGGAAAACTTACCTTATTTTATAATTTAAAAAAGTTCTGTATGATTTTTAGATGAAAAAGTAATTTTCATTTAGTTCTTGGGTTTTGGGTCAGGTGCGGGTCGGTTTTCGGGTCGATGAAAAATTTTTAGTTGGGTTCGGGTTGATGAAAATTTTTTTGTCGGGTTCGGGTTTATATAAAATTCATCTGTCGGGTAAAACCCAACCCGCGCAGGACTCTAATTGAGTACACGAAAGCATTTTCTGTGATTTTTAAATTTTCAATTTTTAAGTAGAGTTTCACAAAAAAGTGGTACATATTCTAAAGAAAACGCATAGCTGTTTTCAGTACATAATCTCTAAAAACCCATTCATGTTTTTGTGACTTTCGATTTTGAGCGGTGTGTTGCAAGGGGGCAAATTCGCGACTCCCCTCCCCCTTTTCAGCGCTAAATTTGTCTTGTTAAATCTAGGTGAGTTGCAGTCATGTATTTAAATGCATAAATAGTTTATATGTATCCGATACCTATTGTAATGAGATTTCCCTCCTTGGGTTCAAGGGGGGGGGGGAGGGAGAAAAAAAAGTTCCCAAGTGTAACTTTGCTCTAAATTATCTCAGTCAGATTAATTTTAATGTGTGGATTGGTTATGCATACCAAACATGCACTATATAATAGGATTTTGTAAAATTTCCCCCCTTTTAAAGGTTGGAAGGAAATACATTTTCAAGTCTAAGTCTGTTCCAAATTATCTTAGGAAAGTGATTCTTTGATGTTGATTGGTTATGCATATCCAATACACACACCAGACCACAAAGAGATTTTGTGAAACTACTTTCTACCTCCTTCCATAGAAAGAGGGGGGAGAGTAAAAGAAAGGTTTCAAGGTTAAATCTGCTTCAAATTATTTTAGAACAGTAATTGTTTATGCCTGGGTCAGTTATATGTATCTAATACGTAGTATAAAAATATTTTCCAAAATTCTCCCCTTTTCCACTCTTTAGGATCAGGGCGTGTGCAAAGACATGTTTTTAGCATAACTCTGCTCCAAATTATCTGAGGAAAGTGATTTTTTGATGCATCAATTGGTATGTGTATGCAACACACACTCTAAAGGGGTTTTGCGAAATTATCCCCCCACCCCCAACACACACACATACCACCACCATCCATTGGGGTAGGCTCAGCAAAAAACACAGTTTTAAGTTTGAATATGCTTGAAATTTTCATGGAATGGTGAATTTTGGCATATGAGTCAGAGATGCTGTTTATGTGCTATAGTGCGTAAATTACGTGAAAATCCGGAGGCAGAAACATGAAAAAATTATTGTGGCGGGTACCAGCGGACACATAATTTTCATTCTTGAAAAAAATAATAAATAAATAAATGACGAAAGAAAAAAAAATATATTTCTTGTTTAAAACTAATATTTTCTTTATATTTTTAAAGCATTCTGCTCTGAAGAAGGAAAAAAGATCCTTTCCTCCTACATAATATTAGTTTAAGACAATTTCAAAAAGAGCTGGTTAAAAATTCCTAAAATTTTTTTTTTCATCTACAATTAATATATATATATATATATATATATATATATATATATATATCTGTAATGTATAAATTCATTTATGTGGGGACCCATTTTTTGAAAAACTGACCCAGATTTTTTAAACTCATGGGTCCCAAGATTTTGAAAGACTAGCGGCATCACTGTGAGTATTGATTAAGAATATGCAATATTCTCTCTGATTTGATTTTTTTTTAATTCTGATTTTCCCGCCAGTGGCGGATCCAGAACTTTTTTTTTTGGGGGGGGGGGCTGAGATTTGTCAAGATGTTACTCCAGACCAATGAAAATTTTACAACTGCAATATTCAAATGTAAAATGAATGCCAGTATTTTTTTTTTTTTTTTTTTTTTTTTTTTTTGGGGGGGGGGGGGCTTAGATCCGCCACTGTTTCCTGCTGTGAACAGGGGAGTAAATCAGTGCCGAAGGCAGTGGGAACCTGAACTCTTCATGCTGCAAGCGAGAAAATCTCTACTGAATGCAACATAAACTTTAACTTAGGTTTCGATTGATTTTAGTATTTTTATTTTTGCGATTTTATAATAATGATATGGAATTTTGAGAATTCGTTTAAATATATTAATTAAAGTGAAGCAGGCAAAGCCTGCTAGTAAGTTATGTAGTTCTTCAGAATTTGAAAAGAAATTTGTGATTAATTAGCATGAAAGAAAAAAGAAATTAGCACAATTACTTCAATTAAAAATATATACTGTATCTAAATTAAAATTTATTACTTTCTTCTATATGTAATATAGAGAAAGTATTGGATTCGTAAAAATTTTCGACCTCGGGTTTTTGATGGATTTACACGTTTTGAGAGCTGTAGAACACGATTTGACCCTTTTTAGAAAATGTCTGTCTGTCTGTCTGTCTGTCTGTCAGTCTGTGTGTGTGTGTGTGACAAAATTTTGTGGCAACTGTATCTCAGGAACTACTGCACAAAATTTCATACAAATTAGTATGTAGTTGCACCTTGACATAAATTAGTGCCTATCAACTTTTGGTAAAAATTGTCTTACAGGTTGCGTTGCCATCCCGCTTTTTCTAAATTTTTAACATGGTGATATAGGACAAAATTTTGTATAAATGTGCATAAAGAGAATTATTTTTTAGTAATCATTATGAAATTTACAAGAATTATTTATAATAGAGGTAGTTAACTGGCGAAAAATTTTTGTATGCGTAGGAGCCTCGTGAACCCCCCTGGGGGGGAAGTCCCCCCTCGAGGGGAGTAAGTTTTCAAGATGGGTATCTTTCGAAAGGTCTCGTCAATACCTTTAAAATGAATGGTTGAACTGTAAATCTGTGATAATTTAAAACAAAGTTATCGATTTTTTTTACTTTTAACAAAAAGTAACTTAGAAAAAAAAATCGCATTTTTTTTTTTTTTTTTTTTTTTTTTTTTTTTTTTTTAAACGAAATTTAACCAGACTTGGTATTTAGTTGGCCCCTGACATAAACTGGGGCTGATTAGATTTGGGGATCAATCACTCAACAGGTGGTGCTGTGATCGTATTTTTTCTAAATTTTTAACATGGCAGTATAGGACAAAATTCCGTATAAATGTACATAATGGGAGTTATTCTTAACCTGTGATTGTGAAATTAATATGAATTATTGATAATAGTAGTAGTTAATTAAGAAAAAAATCTCGGTCATCGCTTCCCCCCCCCACCCAGGGGGAAAGTACCCCCGGGGGGGGGTAAATTTTCAAGATGGGTATCTTTCGAAAGGTCTCGTCAATATCTTTAAAACGAATGGTTGAACTATAAATATGTGATAATTTAAAACAAAGTTATCGATTTTTTTTTTTTTTTTACCAAGAAAAACTTTGAAAAAAAATCGTATTTTTTTTTTTTTTAAATTGCGTGAATTTGTGTAGGAAAATATAGAAGAAAGTCTTGTGGTGGCCACAGCATACTAGTTTAAATATGCAGTCATACTTAATTTTTAAAGTTTCAGTTAATTACGGTTGAATCTGCAGCTGCAGAAACTGTTCATAAATTGGAATTTTGTAACAATTGATCTGTATTTTTTATTTATAATCTTGCTGGAGATGGAGATTACTGAAATGTTCTGCATAATATTCATACTAGAGATATACCAAATATTTGGCCATATTACTGATTATTCCATTTGGCCGAATCTGAAACTATTTGGCTAGATGAATATTCAGTTTGTCCAAATATCCAATTATTTGGTAAGCTATTCAATTAGCCAAATGTATAAAACTTCATTTATTACTTTCTTCTACATTTTAGTAGAAGAAAGTATTGTATTCATAAAAATTTTTCAGCTTGGGTTTTCAAGATTTTGATTTACGCATTCTTAGAGGAGTAGAACACGATTTGACCAGTTTTAAAAATGTGTCTGTGTGGGATAAATTTTTGTGGCAATTGTATCTCAGGAACTACTGCATAGAATTTCATGCAAACTGGTATGTAGTTGCACCTTGACATAAATTAGTGCCTGTCAACTTTTGGTGAAAATATAGTCTTAAAGGTGGCTTTGCCAACCTGCTTTTTCTAAAGTTTTAACATGGTGATATATCTCAAAATTTCATGTAAATGTGCATAAAGAGAAATATATTTTAATAATTATGAAATTAAAAAGAATTGTTTATAACAGTGATAGTCAACTGAGGAAAATTTTTTTGTATACGTAGGAGCATTGCATCTGTCTCCTGTAAATTTTCATTATGTACACAAAGAGCTTTTATTATGTCAAAAGAGCTCATCAATACCTTTAAAACGAATGATTGAACTATAGATCTGTGATAAAAGTTATTGATTTTTTTCATTAAAAGAAAGAAAAAAATGTATTTTTATAAAATGTTATTTGGAGAACAAAATTGATTTTCTTTGGATATTTGATGTTACGACTTCTCTAGAAATGTAAATTATCTGCATTTATCATGGAAAAGAATTTTAATAAATTATTTTTACTGAGAGAATTTGTTTACGAAAATATAGGTACAACTTCAGTATACACCAACAGCTGAATTTGGCGATTTTTCTTTGGCGCCGTTTTGAACGATAACAATGTCGTTCTGGACTGTTTGCGATATAATATGGCAGTCTATATGTTGTTTATTTTAGATTTATGATTTAGCCATAATCGTCAACAAAAAATCGCCAAATATCGTTGTGGATGTATACTGAAGTTGTTCCAAATACAGAAGAAAGTCCACAACATGCTAGTTTTTTTTTTTTTTTTTTTCAATTCCATTTTCGCATTCAGAAAACTATTAGCACTCATTTTACATCGACAAATATTTTTAAATTTGAGTTCAAAAATGTGAGTTTTCATTAAGTGCATTTTTCTCAATTATTAGCCATAAAATGAAATAGTACTAAAAATTTAAAAAAATAATTTTTGGAGAATAAGTACTAATTTAATGATTGTGAATTTTTTGAATGTGAAAATGGAATTTAAAAAAATACATTATGTAATGAATAATTATGAAAACAAATTTTCCCATACAATAACTGTCACTGAAATTAGGCATTATATGCTTGCAGCATGCAAAAAACCTGAAAACTGCTACTTGCATGCAGAATGAATGGCAAGACTTGTTAATGAAATAATGATATATAAAATGGCTATTATTAAAAATATTTATTTACACTAATCATAAATGATAATATGACATTTGCGAAGTTCTAAGAAAATTACAATGCAAATGAAATATTCAAAATGAAAAATTTCTATAAAAACAAAATAACATGAAATTCAGAGACACAACTGAAGCGAGTCTTGCAGATAACATACTATTATTAAGTCTTCCTTCACTATTCATTCTGCATGCAAGTAGCAGTTTACAGTTTTTTGCATTCTAAGTGGTTTTACACCCATGATGTAAATGAAAGCAAATATTTTAAATCTTCCACAGCAATATTTAAAAAGATTAATTACATTTATTATAACAATTAATATTTAAATAAGTACAAATTCCACTATGGCACAAAACAAATAAAAGATATGAGAAAAAACTACTATGTTGCGGCCATGACAAAACTATGTTCATTTTCCTATAAGAATTCACACAATACAAATAATCTATAAAAAATTATGCAACCGATTTTCATCCCAGAGAAGTATAACGCTAACTATACAATAATAATAATAATAATAATAAAATACGTGTGGCACTCAGGGACTGCCGCGGTAAAGCTATTGCATAGCATTTTTTATCAACTTATGCAATTATAATTATTTATTTATTTTATTTATGCAGTATTTTTTTTTCTTTGATATTAATTCAAGTTACACTTGTGTTATAATGCAACTCCATGGTTTTAGTCATGCGAGCGTGCGTTCTGTGTTAAAATTTTTATTAGTTGAGAGTTTGAAAATGGTTGTTGTTCTATATGTTTTGTGTTTTGTGGCTGTTGAATAAAGTTATAATTTAAACAGCTAGGAATGGATTCTATGCTTAGTTAAGCAATATTTAAAGCCTCCGTTAAACCTGTATAGGAAAAACATCACATGGTGGCAGCGGTGGGATTCGAACCCACGCCTCCGAAGAGACTGGTGCCACCGCCACTTATGAATGTAGAAAAAGAGGGGAAAAAGGCTAAAAACCCCATAGGAATAGCATGGGAAGAAAAGCAAAAAAACTCACAATGTCAAGTGTGTTAAAAAAAAAAAAATAATAATAATTCACACCGGAAGTAATAAGGGGACAAAATTGAGTAGAAAAATACATTGAACAGCGGGAACCGGGGGGGGGGGCTGGAGCATGGGTCCTATCGTCCAGGATTAATACGACTCGCCTAGTATAACTTATTACCGGCTGCGCCAGTAAAATTCGATCCTTGGTCTCTGCTTGATTGGAGACACCATCACTTAATATTAAATAAATTCAGACGTGGCTTTGAAATAAAACACCTCGTACTTAAAGACGACAACATTTAATAAGACACTACTAAAAAAACGCACAAAACATAGATAAACATTTAGAACATAAATAAATAAAATCTTCTCGAATGACTAGAAACATGCCATTTTCTCCTTCCATCAAACTCCTTCAAGCCATTCCTCAAAGTAGCTTTTTATTTCGAAAACAAAATCTCGCCAAGATCGAGTAGGGTTTCGCTGATGTTTCACAAATTTTAGTCTGAAATGTTCAGGGCCTAATTTAAATCGTTTTAATAATAAACCTTTGATATAGTCATAATCGTCAAATTTTTCTTCTGATTCACGAGCTATTAATTGAGTGATTTCTTTTGGCATAAGAGCTAAAAGAGCTGACACCCAGTTACATTTATCTAGATTAATTCTCTTGGCTTGACGCTCAAACAATGTCAAGAACAGCACTATATATCCATCTCTCATTTCGAATTTCGGAACGATTTTAGTTAAATCTTGCGTACTACTCTTAGCTTCAGAAATCGGTGCTACTTTAAACTTTTCAACTTCCAAACGGATTTTTTCTAACTCAAATTCATATTCGCGTTTTTGTTTTTCTTGCTGTTCACGTAATTTTTCAATCTGTAGTTCTTGGAATTGCTTTTCAGCATCTTGTTTCTCACGGAGCTTCCTATCTTCGATAATAATCTCGAGCTGATTCTTAGTAAATTCTTCGTCATATTCTTTATCTTTGGTAATTAATTTGCGTAAATCGCTTACAGTAATTTCATTCGTGACCTGAAGATTCAACTCCACAGCCAACAATTTCAAACCCTCTTTCTTTGCGCAACCCAAATATGCCATCTTATACACCCTAAATTTTCTGAACGAGAAACTTGGAGCAAAATTCCTCAAGGTGGTGCTGATTAAAACACTTTGTTAAATATTAATGGAAATAAACTTATATACCATACGCAAAACCCATAATTTATACCTAAATCAATTGATATCTATATATTAACTAGCAGACCCGGCCACGCGTTGCTGTGACTAAGTTATACGTTGAATTATACGGCTGTAAACTATTTAGTACAGTCAAATTATTATTTACGAACAAAGACGAAACGAAGTGTCTATTGCTACGGCAGCCGGAACAATATTATTGTTACGGCAGTCACCAATGAATCTTTATCGCTCCCACTAAGAACGACTCTTTTGTGAATCAATCTCGTAGCACACATGTTGACATTCACGACGCCATTTTTATATTTATTATTTTAAATGATCGCTTTACTATCCTTGCTTTTTGTTGAATGCGGCATTTTAATTAATTTTTTGAGCTAGTGTGTTCGGGAAAAAATGTTGAAATCAATGTGGGAGATTTATTTCCCTCATATAATGATTTCGGAACGGGATTTCGATCAGAAAATAATTGAACCATCGATCTGTGATAATTTAAAATACAATCGATTTATTTTGCAAAACATAAAATTTACTTTTTTTTTTTTTTTTTTTTGTATATTCTGCATTATACTTCTCTGGGATGAAAATCGTTTGCATAATTTTTTATAGATTATTTGTATTGTGTGAATTCTTATAGGAAAATGAACATTGTTTTGTCATGGCCGCAACATACTAGTTTTTTCTCATATCTTTTATTTGTTTTGTACCATAGTAGAATTTGTACTTATTAATTGTTATAATAAATGTAATTAATCTCTTTTAATATCGCTGTGGAAGATTTAAAATATTTGCTTTAATTTACATGATGGGTGTAAAACCGCTTAGAAAGCAAAAAACTGTAAACTGCTACTTGCATGCAGAATGAATAGTGAAGGAAGACTTAATAATAGTATGTTATCTTCAGTTGTGTCTCTGAATTTCATGTTATTTTGTTTTTATAGAAATTTTTCATTTTGAATATTTCATTTGCATTGTAATTTCTTAGAACTTCGCAAATATCATATTATCATTTATGATTAGTGTAAATAAATATTTTTAATAACAGCCATTTTATATATCATTAACAAGTCTTGCCATTCATTCTGCATGCAAGTACCAGTTTTCAGGGTTTTTTGCATGTTGCGAGCATATAATGCCTAATTTCACTGACAGTTATTGTATGGGAAAATTTGTTTCCATAATTATTCATTACTTAATGTATTTTTTTAAATTCTATTTTCACATTCAAAAAATTCGCAGTCATTAAATTAGTACTTATTCTTCAAAAATTAATTTTTTAATTTTTAGTACTATTTTATTTTATGGCTAATAATTGAGAAAAATGCACTCAATGAAAACTCGCATTTTTGAACTCAAATTTGTAAAATGAGTACTAATAGTTTTCTGAATGTGAAAATGGAATTTAAAAAAAAAAAAACTATCATGTTGTGGCCACTATATGACTTTCTTCTGTATTTGGAACAACTTCAGTATACACCCACAACAATATTTGGCGATTATGGCTAAATCATAAATGATAAAATGACAAATCTAAAATAAACAACATATAAGCTGCCATATTATATCGCAAACAGTCCAGAACGACATTGTTATCGTTCAAAACAGAACCAAAGAAAAATCGCCAAATTCAGCTGTGGGTGTATACTGAAGTTGTACCCTATATTTTCGTAAACAAATTCTCTCAGTAAAAATAATTTATTAAAATTATTTTCCATGATAAATGCAGATGATTTACATTTCTAGAGAAGTCGTAACGTCAAATATCCAAAGAAAATCAATTTTATTCTCCAAATAACATTTTATAAAAATACATTTTTTTCTTTCTTTTAGTGAAAAAAATATATAACTTTTATCACAGATCTATAGTTCAATCATTCGTTTTAAAGGACATAGTTAAAGCTGTTTGGGTACATAATGAAAATTTACAGGAGACAGATGCAATGCTCCTACATATACAAAGAAAATTTCTCAGTTGACTATCACTGTTATAAACAATTCTTTTTAATTTCATAATTATTAAAAAGTAATTATCTTTATGCACATTTACGCGAAATTTTGAGATATATCACCATGTTAAAACTTTAGAAAAAGCAGGTTGGCAAAGCCATCTTTAAGACTATTTTCACCAAAAGTTGACAGACACTAATTTATGTCAAGGTGCAACTACATACCAATTTGCATGAAATTCTATGCAGTAGTTCCTGAGATACAATTGCCACAAAAATTTATCACACACAGACACATTTTTTAAAACTGGTCAAATCGTGTTCTACACCTCTCAGAATGCGTAAATCAAAATCTATTGAAAACCCAAGGTCAAAAATTTTTACGAATACAATACTTTCTTCTACTAAAATGTAGAAGAAAGTAATAAATGAAGTTTTATAAATTTGGCTAATTGAATAGCTTACCAAATAATTGGATATTTGGACAAACTGAATATTCATCTAGCCAAATAGTTTCAGATTCGGCCAAATGGAATAATCAGTAATATGGCCAAATATTTGGTATATCTCTAGTATGAATATTATGTAGAATATTTCAGTAATCTCCATCTCCAGCAAGATTATAAATAAAAAATACAGATCAATTGTTACAAAATTCCAATTTATGAACAGTGTGTGCAGCTGCAGATTCAGCCGTAATTAACTAAAACTTAAGTATGACTGCATATTTAAATAAATTTTAATTTAATACAGTATATATTTTTAATTGAAATAATTGTGCTAATTAATCACAAATTTCTTTTTATAATTCTGAAGAACTATATAACTTACTAGCAGGCTGTGCCTGCTTCACTGGACACTACATTTAAACGAATTCTCAAAATTCCATATCATTATTATAAAATCTCAAAAATAAAAATACTAAAATCAGTTGAAACCTAAGTTAAAGTTTATGTCGCATTCAGTAGAGATTTTCTCGCTTGCAGCATGAAGAGTTCAGGTTCCCACTGCCTTCGGCACTGATTTACTCCCCTGTCCACAGCGGGAAACAGTGGCGGATCTAAGGGGGGAAGCACCCCCCCCCCCAAAAAAAAGAAAAAATTGGCATTCATTTCACATTTGAATATTACAATTGTAAAATTTTCATTGATCTGGAATAACATCTTGACAAATCTTAGCCCCCCCCCCCTCCCCAAAAAGTTAAGTTCTCGATCCACCACTGGCGGGAAAATCAGAATTTTCAATAAATCGAATCAGAGAGAATATTGCATATTCTTAATCAATACTCACAGTGATGCCGCTAGTCTTTCAAAATCTTGGGACCCATGAATTTAAAAAATCTG
The DNA here is from genome assembly GCA_963930645.1 of Salticus scenicus. Taxonomy (NCBI): domain Eukaryota; kingdom Metazoa; phylum Arthropoda; class Arachnida; order Araneae; family Salticidae; genus Salticus; species Salticus scenicus. The sequence goes on from OZ005662.1 coordinate 91,632,216, forward strand.
GGTCAATTTTTCAAAAAATGGGTCCCCACATGAATGAATTTATACATTACAGGTATAATTTTTTTTTTTTTTTTTTTTTTGTAAATGATAAACAGATTTTTAGGAATTTTTAACCAGCTCTTTTTGAAATTGTCTTAAACTAATATTATGTAGGAGGAAAAGATCTTTTTTCCTTCTTCAGAGCAGAATGCTTTAAATATAAAGAAAATATTAGTTTTAAACAAGAAATATATTTTAAAATTTATTTTTTTCTTTCTTCGTTTATTTATTTATTATTTTTTTTCAAGAATGAAAATTACGTGTCTGCTGGTACCCGCCACAATAAATTTTTCATGTAATTTACGCACTATAGCACATAAACAGCATCTCTGACCAGAGTGGCTAGCATTTAAACCTTTTCGAATTCCCTGTCTATTTTTCTAGATTTTCCTCCATATTTCCCTGACTCTCACGTTTATTTTCGATGAAAATTTCACGATACTAGCAAAAAATTTAGTGATTTAAAATATCATTAATAATTTAATGATTAATATAGCTCATTTTCACAAAATTTGTTAAAATTCTCTGACTTTAAAGGAAATTCCCTGACTCTTTGATTTTCCCTGACTGCTAGCCACCCTGTCTGACTCATATGCCAAAATTCGCCATTCCATGAAAATTTGAAGCATATTCAAACTTGAAACTGTGTTTTTTGCTTAGCCTACCCCAACGGACGGTGGTAGTATGTGTGTGTGTTGAGGGGGGGGGGGGTAATTTCGCGAAACCCAACCCCTTTAGAGTGTGTGTTGCATACACATACCAATTGATGCATCAAAAAATCTCTTTCCTCGGATAATTTGGAGCAGAGTTATGCTAAAAACGTGTCTTTGCACACGCCCTGATCCTAAAGTGTGGAAAAAGGGGAGAATTTTGGAAAATCTTTTTATACTGCATATTGGATACATATAACTGACCCACACATAAACAATTACTGTTCTACAATAATTTGAAGCAGATTTAACTTTGAAAACTTTCTTTTTACTCCCCCCACCCTCTTCCTATGGGAGGAGGTAGAAAGTAGTTTCACAAAATCTCTTGTGGTGTGTGTATTGGGTATGCATAACCAATCGACATCAAAAAATCACTTTCCTAAGATAATTTGGAACAGAGTTAGTCTTGAAAATGTATTTCCTTCCAACCTTTAAAAGGGGGAAATTTCACAAAATCCTATTATAGTGCATGTTGGGTATGCATAACCAACCCACACATTAAAATTAATCTGACTGAGATAATTTGGAGCAAAGTTACACTTGGAAACTTTCCCCCCCCCCCCCCTTAAACCCAAGGAGGGAAATCTCATTACAATAGGTATTGGATACATATAAACTATTTATGCATTAAAATACATGACTGCAACTTACCTAGATTTCCCAAGACAAATGTAGCGCTGAAAGGGGAGGGGGGGTCATGAATTTGTCCCCTTGCAACACAACTCTCAAAATCGAAAGTCACAAAAATATGAATGGGTTTTTGGAGATATATACTGAAAACAGCCATGCGTTTTCTTTAGAATATGTACCACTTTTTTGTAAAACTCTACTCAAAAATTCCCCCCTACCTCTCTTAAAAATTGAAAATTTCAAAATCACAGAAAATGCTTTCTTGTACTCAATTAGAGTCCTGCGCACCCGACAGATAAATTTTATATCAACCGGAACCCGACAAAAATAATTTCATCAACCCGAAAACCGACCTGTACCCGACTAAAAATTTTTCATCAACCCGCACTTGACCCGAAACCCGAGAACTAAATGAAAATTACTTTTTCATCTAAAAATCATGCAAAACTTTTTTAAATTATAAAATAAGGTAAGTTTTCCTTGTCATACAGTTGGTAAATTATTTTAAAAAGAATTTGAAATGTAATTACTAATTGTTTAATTTAAAACTGAAAAAAGGATCAATAATAATTTTTAACCATTTATGTGAGTTGTGAAATTCAAGAGCTAGTATGTTTTGGCCACCAAGACTTTCTTCTATACTTTCCTATATTTTACTAAGTGCAAATAATTTATTAAAAATACTATTTTTTAAGATTATCTAATAGGATGAATGCAAACGATTTTCATCTCAGAGACAACTAGCACTAAATATCCAAAGTGACAGTTTTATTGCCTATAAGCATCTTAAAAAGTACGTTTTTATAATGGTTATCTCACATATCAGGTTTCGTAGAGTTATATGCCATAGAAGTTGAGATATAGCCTTCCCATTATCGAGGGATATTGCAGCATAGCAGCTCCACCTATTGGCCGATTAGCATACAGATTGATTCAACATAATGTCTCCTTATGGCTTTCTCACATATCAAGTTTTGTTTGATTATACACAATAGAACCTGAGATATAGCCTCCCATTAAATTGCAAATATTGCTGTATAGCAGCACCACCTGTTGAGCGGTTGACACCAACAGTTGAGATACTAATTTAGGTCAAGGTGCATCTACATATAAATTTATATGCAATTTTATGCAGTAGTTCCTGAGATATAGCCTTCGCCTAAACTGCTGAAATCGCTGTGCAGCAGCACCACCTGTTGGCCAATAAGAATTCAAATTGAATCATCATAATGTCTCATAATAGCCTTTTTACATATCAAGCTTTGTTTGATTATACTCAATAGAACCTGAGATATAGCCTTCTCAAATCTCAGAAATTGCTGTATAGCAGCGCCACCTGTTGATCAGTTGACAAAAATTGATAGGCACTAATTTAGGTCAAGGTACCTCTACATATAAATTCATATATAATTCTGAACAGTAGTTCCGGAGATACAGTCGTTACAAACTTTTTGTCACACACACACACACACAGACAGATATTTTCTATAAATGGTAAAATCGTGTTCTAGACCTCTCAAAACATGTAAATCCGTCGAAAATTTTTATGAATCCAACACTTTCTTCTATTGAATATAGAAGAAAATAAAAAATGCACTTCAATTTAAATGTTCATAATTTATTATTTATTACTTATAGTCTGGAAAAAAAATAAAGATGTATTATTCTTTATTGCTTTTGTCCGATGTAGATGTTTACTTTACTATAATAATTTGTGTAGCATGTATGTGATTTGCAGTTAAACATCTGCTTTTTAAGGATCACTGATCATTTTAAATTTGCATAATCAGCAACTTAGCTTCTCGTTTCAGTTTTCTGGTGCATTATTTATTCGTTCTAGAGAAGACAATAAAGAATATAATCTGCCTTGATAGTATTCGTTTCCTTTGTGTGTTTATTTTACATTACTTTTTTTAATTAAATCACGACAAGTATTCCCTTTATATTTGCTGTATATACAAATGTAAATGGAAGAAAATTCAAAATTTCGTTAACATACAAGCGAGGATTAAAATTCATTGAAAATAAAGATATCTTTAAAAAAAATGTAAATTGAGAAATAACTTAAATTTCCAAAACGTAAAAGTGAGGTTATGTTGTATTTCTTATATATATATATATATTAACAATAGTCAATAAAAATTTATACAGTACTTTAAGATGTTCATACAATTTCTACATATGATCAGTTTTAGATTTGTTTAAGAAAAGAAAACATATACGAATATTTTTTTCTCATGCTTATACGGATTTTTTTTTTTTTTCGGGTGGATATCCGTGTATAGGAATATGGAGCTCCGACATATGTCTACAGTCAGTTAAAGAAACTATAATTATGTCTACAAATTTATGCTTTCAACTGTAAAAATTTTTTTGAAAGATGTTCTCAAGTCAACCTGACTCATAGAAAGCTAAACCTGATCCGCAAGAGAAAAAAATTTGTCAACCCGACCCATGGGTCGGGTCAAGTTCAGGTAAAATTGGGTTACCCAACCGAATGAAGGACTCAATACTCAATACTCTCCATATGTGCAATTACTTCACCGTGAATTAATGTGAAATTGACTTATGCTTACAATTACAGACGTGTTTTTGCCTCCTGCTCTCCAGGGAGAAAGGGGGGGGGTCATAAAATTCCATTACTATAGATGTCAGATACATATAAATAATCCACCCACTGAAATTCTTGACTTCAGCTCCTACAGTTTTTCCAAGACAAATTCAGCACTAAAGCACTAGCATTGTGCACAAATTGAATCCCTAAAAAACTACAAAAAACAAAAATGGGTATTTGGAAATTACATGGCTCTTTTCAACATCTTTGTTAACCCTTTTTGGTAGAGTTCTACTCAAAAATCGGGAATTTATGAAATTTTCCACCAAAAATTTATTTTCTCCTCCCCCCCCTAAAAATCAAAAATTTCAAAATCATAGAAAGTTTTTTTCCTTTTTGTCCTCAAATCTAGTCTCTCCATGTGCAATCTCCTCATTGTGAAGTAATTTGGAGCTGAGTTATGCTTACAAACGTGTTTTTGCCTCCTGCCCCTTTGGAAGGGGAGAAAATGTTGTAAAAAGTTGATATATATAATTTTAAGTTGCTTTAAGACCTAAATTCCTGCAATTCAGTTTAGCCGTTCTCGCGTGATACTTGGACAAAAATAAGGTTACAGACACAACAATTGCAAATTTTTTTATTCTGAAATTTACAAACAAAAGTCTGATTTTATTAATATAAATTAGTAGAAAGACAATATTAAAGTTTGCATGTTAAAATAAAATAAGCTTCATTTAACCACTTGACCAACTAGTCAGAGGCACGCTATAGCTGTCGTCTACACATTACTGCAACCTGCGAAGTGGTTAATACTTAAGAGTACTACCTAACCTTTGAAATTTGTTTCCAGAATTACTGATTATACAATTTATTATAATTTTGTTTTGACATTTAGAAATTTTTCAACTGTTAAATTGGTTCTTTTAATATTTTGAGTTTAAATATAAAAAAGTAACCAAGTATATCATTTGCATTTTTTAACTGCAAAATAAAATGTTAAAAGTTTAAAAAATAAATTTTTGCAAAACAAGTACTAATTTATTGTTTGTGATTTTTTCTGAATGTGAAAACGGAATTTAAAAAAATACATTAAGTAATGCATTTATGGAAACAAATTTTCCCGTGCTTTATAAATCATTTTTTATTTTTCATTAAATATTAGTTACTTAACTTATTGATGTTTAAATTAATAAATAAATTTTCTTTGTTAGTATAAATATCAATTACCAGTATGAACATCAGAAAATTTGTTTTTTCTTATACAATTTGAATACTTTATGCATCCGTGATTAGTTTTAATGTACATTGTACCTGTACATTTTAATGTACGCAATGTTTGATACACATAAATGTACATTTTGACGTCCGAATTATAAACTATGTTTACATATTATCATTTTCACATTTTTTTTTTTAGAGTCCTAAGATTTAAAAAAAAAAGAAAAAAATTAAGTTACACCTTTTTATTTTTTGAATGATTGATTATTAACATGCCATCATTTGCTTTTGTTAAAAAAAAAAAAAAAAATATTTTAGATGTTTGAGATCAATTTATATATCAGTTTTTATTTTTTCAAAACTTTCTGCTGAAAGGTTGAAAGGGGGGGGGGCGTCAAAATGGACATTTGTAGGGGTAAAACTACCTAATATGCAAAAACCCTGAAATCTGCTATTTGCATGCAGATGGGGGGGGGGATTTAATAATGGTATATTATATATCTACCTGTAATAAATAATATTTAAAGGGTTCTTAATGCATTTTAAGGCAAACAATCAAAATGACAAATTTCTATAAAAACAAAATAATTTAACATAAAATTCAGAAGCAACAAAAATTTTAAAAACCCTGAATTTAGGGGCAGCCCCTGAAAAGTTTCACCCCTGCATTTGTTGATATTTATACTAACAATAGCAGCTTATTTACAATATGATTGCAGCAATAAATAACAATACAATGAGAGGCGGCGGATTTGAGTTAGATTGTACCCTACACCCATTTCGATATGGCACCTTCCCCCTCCCATGTTTTGAAGTATATTATGCATTTGTAATAGTAATAATAGCAATAAATATGATACAGCTAAAGGAGAAATATTTTTCTTAGATATATCAATCTCTAAGCAATCTTTATATAATAATCATTACATAAGTAAAAAATAAATAATCATATCTGATTATGAAAAAAATCAATTACTTTATTTGGTTTCTCCTACAAAAAATGTTAATAAGCAGAATTTAATTTTTTATTTAATCACTTAAGAACTGACTAACTTTCTTTTTATATTTTTATTAATCAAAATAGAAATTATTTTGATTCATAAGTAGATACACTGTAAAAAAATAACTATTACCAGCTGCAAGAAACTCTCTGTGATTGGAGAAAATAATTATTTTCTCCAATCAGAGAGAGTTTCTTGCAGCTGGTAATAGTTATTTTTTTACAGTGTAGGTTAATTTGTTTAAAAATAGTTTCTTTACAGCTTCTTGTTCGATATTTTATATTTAAATCATTGCATACTTAATTATTTTCAGAAAATAATTTCTCTCATCAAATCATAACATGTTTGACTCATGAGAGAGAGAGCAGATCATGCTTTGAAATTTGTATTATCGACTGAAAATCTATTCGATTGCTCTTAATGTTTGGATTTGTGTTCAAAATTAAATCATTTTTAAGAATTTAATAAGCTTAAAAAAAATTGCCACACTCTACCTGGATCTAAGCATAATCCATTGCTGGACATTTAATCGCCATAAGAAACATTAGCATCCCTAGCTACATATTGCCGCTGCTTAGTCCAGAGGATCAACCGTTCAAATATAACACTATCTTTTTTTTATTAATATCACACAATCAACAGATTGGGAAGAAAATCATATATAGAGAAAATTCATTTTTCCAGCTCAGTGAAAATAATGGCACGACCAGGAGTCGAACCCCAGATCTTTGACTTACATGGTCAAAGATCTTAGACCGTGTAAGTCAAAGATCCGGGCATTATTTTCACTCAGTTGGAAAAATCAATTTTCAATAACACTATCTATTCGTATATTTCAAACCACTATCTAAAAATCTGTAATGTGTTAAACAGGGATTGATAAAGTGTTTTATAATTGGCAAAAAATAAAAACAATTAATTAAAAATGTTTCTCATTCCTATTAAATACTGGTTGTTCTTCAAATTTAACTGCCACTACTGTTCAAATTTTAATTATCTTTAAAACTTGGGCACCCCTAGGCATGAGCCTAAGCCAAAATCTGTCGCTAAAATCAATATTAAAAAAAATAAACTAGCTTTTAATAAACAGCTTATTCTTAATAAAATTTGAATTTTCTCTTTTTTTTAAATACTTTTCATTAGCTTTTCTTTTAATCTTAAAATAATAAAAAATACATCAGAGAACTGTTGAAAAGTAATAAGTGAAAAACTGAATAAACACTATAAACTGCAAAAAACCCAAAACAATTAAGTTGGCACGAGTGCCGCAAACAAAGCGATGATGCACAATTTATAGTGTTTTATTCAAAGTTTTTTGCTTGATAGCTTTTAAGCTTGCTTTCTAAACCTAATATCTTTAATCTTTTATATTCTGGTTTTCCAAAAACATTTAATAACCGTTTATGAGTTTTAAATGTTCTTGTTACTGAGCAAATAAAATGAAAATAAAAAGCTTAAGTACTTTTTTGTTTGAATAAAATATCATAAAACTGTATTTCATTGAAAATATCCCCTCTTCCTACAAAGAAAAAAGAATATGGGGAATAAAGCTAAATATACGCTTTTTGAGAACAATGAATGAGTTATATTTCACATGCAAGGTTTAAACGTGTTTTTCATTTTATCTAAAAGAGAAAAGGATATTCTCACTTATTTTCTAAATGTTAGTTTCATAAGGATATTCCTGTTATCCAAGAATATTTTCACCTCACGTATTTAATATTTTAAATATATATACATAATAATTATTTTGGCAGAAATAAATGATTTTACGTGGTAAAAAAAATTATATAATTTAGGCTTACTAAATAAAAAAAAAAAAAAAAAGGGGGGGGGGGGTACTTTTTTCATAACGATACTATAGGGCTGTTATAAAAAAAATGTACTGTCAAGGTACTAGTACTAATATGATAAAGCTATTATGAAAATTTTTAGTAATCCCATGGGGATGATGAAAAAGAGAAGTATACAAAAACTATTTTTCTTTTATTAAGAATATGACATAACAGATTTAAGTTATTAATGTTACTGAAGACTAAACATTAGCTCATTAAAAATATATTTTTAATAGTGTGTATAACATTAAAATCATCTAAATTATTAATAAATATCAATTTTGTAATGATTTAAAACTTTTCAATAATAATGCTTGCACACATAAGCATATATGATTGTGTTTGCAAACTTGAAAAAGAAAAGAATGTGAAAAGCTTACTAATTTATAGTTATTAATGAAGTACACATTTGACAGCAGAATAATTTATTATATTTTTGTAGATTTAATGTTGATAAAGATTTACGATCCGTTACGGTAGTTTTGGTTTTCAATACGGGTAAAATATAAAGTTTTAATACCTAATAAACAAGACATGATAAACTATGTAACGAGACAGAAAGACAAAGTGAGTATAAACTTAAAACTAATTTTAATTGAACAGAAAGTAATTACGGAAATTGTACCTGAGGGGGAAAAAAACTGACAGTAAATTCTAATTTTAATTACATGTATAAAAAAAGATAATTTAAAATACACATCGGTACATAAGTAAAATATGTACAGCTTTCTAAAGACAATTTATTAAAAAAAAGAATGTTAATCTTAAGTGCAATTTTTTTCATCGTCTTTAACTGACACTCAATAAATTTCATAAAAATGTATTTGATAAAGATTTAAATATTAACAATAACCGTTCATTGCTTTTTTATTTGTACAAGGATCAATATATTATAAGATTATTAATGCGACAAACACAGGTAGCATTATTCTGGGCTATCGAAGAAAAAACATGGCTGAAAAAAGTAAACAAATAGACTGCCGGATACAAGAATCATTCAAATAAAGAATCATTCTTAAAAATTCTCCGGCAGTCTCACTGCGCAAGCGCAGTCAGACTGCCGTAACAATAATATTGTTACGGATGCCGTAGCAATAGCCACAGCCTAATAAATTACAACCAAAAACAATTACGGTTGTTTTCTCTGTTATCGTCATTGGATTCAGGTAAACTTAAAAAAAAAAAGGCATTATACCTTCGGTGAAATAAATTAACAATGATATTGATGAATTTTCGCTCAAATTAATTTTCAAAAATAATTAAATTTAAATTGCACATCACTCGAATTCCATTATTTTGATACAAAAATTAAATTTTAAACAGTCGTATTGTTTTAGATTTAGTGAATATGACAAATTTGAATTAAGGTTAATTTGAAAATGTCAACTGCTGGGGGTGCGAAGATCGACTAATATAAAGAATGAAAGAAAACTTTATTTATTTTGCCTTGATTTTCTTTGATAAAATCATTTATTACAATATCAAACTAAACATTATCAAGCATTCATATTTTAAAAAGAGAAAAAGATAATAAATCTGCAAAAACAAACTACGTATGAAATTTTTGCTATGATATGAAGAGAAATATTTGAAATTTTACACATGAAAATTTTTTTCATATACTTAATATTTACAAACATGAACAGTGAAATAAATAATAACAGGAGACTTGGCGTTGGGATATTAAAACCCGAATAAACTACTACGTCAGAAACGCCAAAAGAAAAATATTTGCGATGCATACAGCTGTTTCGGTAGCCTTAAGCGTACCGTCTTCAGTGCAAAAAGAATTCTGAATCTGGAGAAGTGCTCGTATATATAGGAGAGGGACCGAATTTAGTTCAACCAATAAGATTACGGGAAAGGTGGAGTGTGTGGCCAATAGGAATTTAGGAATATTAGCTGTGTAAACAGTAGAAAATTTAAGAAAATGTGGACTGAATGTAAAATTTCCAACAATCAGACAAATAGGGAACAGCGAAATCACAGTTTACAGGGTTTTTAAAAATTTTATAAATATGAAAAGCTTCAAAGAAATCGAGTACATGAATGGATTTAGGTCTGCAAATTATTTTAGCTGAATTAAATTTTAAATTATGATTTTCCTTCCAGCAATGTTTAGAAATAGCCGATTTATTGGTTTCTTGTTTGCGGACGTAAGTCATGTGTTCTTTTAGACGAAATTTAAGACTGCGTTTAGTTTGACCAATATATGATAAACCACACTGACAGGAAATACTATAAATGCCCCAAGAATTATTCATATCAATGGGATCTTTTAACTGAGAAAAGGTGAGTTTATTGAAAGGCGAAAATAGTATTTTAAAATCATATTGTTTGAGAATTTTAGCTATGGTTTGACTGGATTTAGGAAAATAGGGTAAAACATTACTGATATTAGAAGAGACTGATTTAGTAGACGAAATACGAGGGAGCTGTAATTTTTGGATGGCTTTGTCTATAATGGAAGGGTCATAACCTCTGGCAATTGCAATGGCTTTCAGGTATTTAATTTCAGATTTCAATAAAATAGGATTTAAACAAATATTAAGGGCACGGTTTACAAAAGTATAGAAAGCAGCCATTTTTTGGTTAGGTGGGTGACATCAACGCGCATGGGGAGGAAGGGAGACTGCAAAATTTTTACGATAGACGGTGGTTAAAAATCCATTTACAGTGCAAGAGACAAGGGTATCAAGTAATGGAAGGGAGCCATTTATTTTCTATTTCATACGTAAACTGGATATTACTGTCAATTGAATTTAAAGTTTCTAAGACAAGGTCAATATTGTGACGAGATATGTCGATAAGCGTGAAGGTGTCGTCAACGTAACGGGTCCAAAAAGGAAAAGACATTTTCTTAAAAAGATTGCTTTCGAAATAGTGCATGTAAATATCTGCGAGAATTGGGGAGAGCATGTGCTGGAGAGCACCCATGGTTGGGGGAGCACCCATGGGGAGAGCACCCATGGCTAATTGGGGAGAGCACCCATGGCTAAACCTTCAGACTGACGATAGAATTTTATTTGGAAAGAAAAAGTGGTTTGTGATAAACAAATACGGGTAAGAGAAATTAATTCTGGTATTTCAAAAGATGTGAAATGAAACTCTTTTAATCTATTTTCGAGACAGCAGAGGACGCCACTTATTGGAACATTAGTGAAAAGAGATTTTACATCAAAAGAAACCATAGTGAGATTAGTGTGAGGGCAGTTTTGAATATTTTTTGCAAATTTATGGAATTCTTAACAGTATAACTATTAGCAGCAAGACAGGAAGCAAAAATTGTGGTGAGAAATTTAGCTAAATTATAGGAAGCAGTACCGATATTAGAGACTATGGGACGAAATGGAATATTGGTATTGTGAACTTTCGGTAAAGCATAAAATCTGGCACAATTAGCAATAGAAAGGATAAGGTGAGATTTAGTCGTGTCCAATATAACAAGGAGCAAGATTTTATAGCAGATTTAATTTTATTTAATCCTTGAGGAAAGGGGTCACCCGTGACCCCTGAATTAAATACCTGAAAGCCATTGCAATTGCCAGAGGTTATGACCCTTCCATTATAGACAAAGCCATCCAAAAATTACAGCTCCCTCGTATTTCGTCTACTAAATCAGTCTCTTTTAACATCAGTATTGTTTTACCCTATTTTCCTAAATCCAGTCAAACCATAGCTAAAATTCTCAAACTATAGGATTTTAAAATAATATTTTCGCCTTCCAATAAACTCACCTTTTCTCAGTTAAAAGATCCCATTGATATGCATAACTCTCGGGGCATTTATAGTATTTCCTGTCAGTGTGGTTTATCATATATTGACCAAACTAAACGCAGTCTTAAATTTCGTCTAAAAGAACATATGAATTACGTCCGCAAACAAGAAACCAATAAATCGGCTATTTCTAATTATTGCTGGGAGGAAAATCATAATTTTAAATTTAATTCAGCTAAAATAATTTGCAGACCTAAATCCATTCATGAACTCTCTTTCTTTGAAGCTTTTCATATTTATAAAAAATTTAAAAACCTTGTAAATTGTGATTTCGCTGTTCCTTATTTGTCTGATTGTTGGAAATTTTACATTCAGTCCACATTTTCTTAATTTTTCTACTGTTTACACAGCTAACATTCCTATTGGCCACACACTCCACCTTTCCCGTAATCCTATTGGTTGAACTAAATTCGATCCCTCTCCTATATAAACGAGCACTTCTCCAGATTCAGGATTTTTTTTGCACTGAAGACGGTACGCTTAAGGCTACCAAAACAGCTGTATGCATCGCAAATATTTTTCTTTTGGCGTTTCTGACATAGCAGTTTATTCGGGTTTTAATAGTGAAATAAATAATTCAGTATCTAACTTCTCTTTCATTTACTTGATCAAAATCGTTTTACTGCCACAAACAATACTTAAAAATGCGATTGTATTATCATTTGCTAGATAGAATATAATCTGCATTTAATATGCAATCTTTGGAAAAAAAAAAGATATTGCTACTTTTTAGAAAATAATTATATTGTCAAACCGTATGCACTGTAGTATAATGGTTCACTAATGTATAATTATAGTTACACTGTTAATAATACTTACAAAAACAAAAAGTCAACCATAAAGCAATAAAAATTTTTTTGAAAATTTTAAATTACATGCTTTTATTTATAAAGTTCAATATTGTAATGCCATAAATATCATTATATGCTAATTTTCAGATTGAAATTTTTTAAATATGAAAAATAAGTGTTTTTCAGCAAAACACATGAAGGAACGTGGTATCCATTTACGCTTTATAAAAGTTTCAAATTATAAAACCAATAAAGAAGTTTATTATAATTAAATAATACACACAAATATAATTAGACAGAAACAATAATAGTAAGAAGTAACTAACAAAGGGCCTATAGTCTTCAGAATTTCTATGAAATTGTCACCACTTCATTAGTTGGATTCTTTCATTTTCATATTTAAATTACAGAAAATGAACTTACGTTATATAATGAAGGAAAGAATATGGTAAAACTCTCCAGAATTTGCACATATCCATTTGAAATGATGACAAATGCTATCATTTATGTATTTTTATTATTTACAAGAACATATCCAAAACAAGTAAAAAATTTAAACAAGCCAAAATGTTTTTAGAAGTTTTTATAAAAATATGTAATAAATATAATCGTATTTTAAAATTACCGCGTTCATTTACAGTTAAATATGCATATGCATTAAATATACGTATTCATTATTAATAATATTTACACAAATTTAATATGACAAGAATTAAGCATTTTCTTTTAAAATTTGACACGCCTTGCCTTTAATTTTGCAAAATCATTAATTATATCATTATAATCAATATCAGAAGCAATTCCATTTTCAATTGCCAGTACAATTTTTAAATTTGAAAGGCGCTCTTGAGCCATCGTAGATCTTAAGTAGTTTTTTATAATTTTTAATTTTGAAAACGAGCGTTCACTACTAGCAAACAGCTATAGGTATTTGAAAATACTTCAACTAAGTTATTCTTATATGCATGTGATTTAAAATATCAACAGCTTTCATCCCTTTTTTATGGTATTCCTAAAAATTAACAATTCGTTAAATAAATAAATTATTTAACTCAATATCATCGGTTAAATGATTATGCAAAACATTGCAGTAGTTAAAGATAGTGCTTGAGTTTACTTCAGTTAAGGAAGAAATGTCATACAAAAATTGAAAAACATTGCTATGGTCGTTTAATTGTTTAAACCTCTTGGTAACTGAATTTTGGCATATATCGACAAGATAATTAAACACCTCAATTTCAAAATCTTTTGATGGGTCTTCGACAGGAGTGTCGGTTTCTTCATAATCGAATAGTTTACTTTTGCGTCTAATTCTTACCGAACACGATGGCTCAAAATCATTACTTATTTCCTTTTCATCTGCATTTTTTTTTTTTTTTTTTTTTTTTTTTTTTTTTTGCGGAAGTCATAATCTGTTGGAAGCCATTGTCACGAAAGTCTTTTAAAAACGATTTTAACGATTCTGAAACCTTAATAGATTCCGGTATAACCATTTTTGGACTTTCTAAATGTTTTGAAGCAATATTTATTTTGGTCAAAATTTCATTCCAAAGTACAACACTACAAATGAATTTAAATTTTGCTATCTTATTAGCCAGTGATTTACTCTTACAGACTGTCTCACTATCTTTTGACATATCTAGAGAAATTTCGACTAATGTGTCATATATTTTGGACAAATCATTCCTAAGCGGTTTTACAGTCTCAATCCGGCTTTCCCATCGAGTCGTACTAACACTTTTTAAAGTTAAAGAAGTTATGTGTTTCTTAACACTGTCTATCTGGACGTCTATATGTCGAAAAGAAAACAAAGAGCTCTTGAATAAGTAAAAAAAATTGCATAATTCACCGGATTTTTAGCAGCAACGCTAATTATAATCAAATTCAGTGAATGACATGAGCAAGGTACATAAAGAGCTTTAGTTTTTCGCTAAAATTCTTTTTTGCACACCTGTATGTCATATTAGCGCCGTTATCGTAACCTTGACCACGAATATTCGTCATTTCGAGGCTTAGCAGTAGACAATTGATTGCAAAGAGTTAAATTTAAAGGTTAAAGAATATAGTAGTAAGTATACATGCAGTTAGAAAATGTTTCATAATCTATATAAACTATGAAATAGTTTTTTTCCCCTTCTTTCTTCTCGTAATGAATTCTATGTTCAATGTAAATGCGCCAAATGCCGCCCCTTGCATGATTGCGCCTGAGGCGGCTGCCTCAGTTGCCTCACCCTTGGCGCCGGCCCTGATTTTGTGCACTGAAGATATGTTCCAGCTGGCATAGGATGCAAAGACATCATAAATGGAGAACTTTCTGGGGAAAACTGCTCCGTCTTTTCTTCTTCACTCTTTTTTTAAACATTATCTATATAAAAAATATATTTTAATATTTAAGTATAATGTGTAATTTTTTGGAACTATAGATATATACACTGAAATTGCTTATTACAAATTCGTTAGTTGAGGCTATGTCTGCAATAAATAAAATTTTTAAAAAGGAAATATAACTAAAAATTTTTATAAACAAACACCATAAAATTAAAAAACACACACAAAAGTTTGAATGGCAAATAACTGAAAAGGATACAAGAAAATCAAATGACAAATTTAAATGTTATTATTTTTAGATTTATTTACGTCACAAAGAACTGGCTGTCTTCAATAAGCTTATCCTCCTCTTTCTTCTATCTGATGTTGATATTAATAAAATCGCTAGCAAGCCCACGTCTACAGGCACAAAAGCAATTTTGTGCACTGAAGATATGGTCCAGCTGGCATAGGATGCAGACTTCATAACTTTCCAAGAAACACTGCTCCTTCCTTTCTCTTCGATCTTCTTTAAACTGTGATTGTTTATAATTTTGAGCTTTTCAACTGAATTTTTTTAAAATTGTACTTTATGCATTTTTTGCATTTAAATTTTTCTTTTAAAATGTATTTTGAAGCAATTTCATTTTCTACCATTTTGAGTAAGGCATTCTTTGATAAACTTTCCTAAAAGTTTGTAAATCTCAAGGATAATAGCAAAATTGTATCAAGTTAGCGATTTATTAAAAACACTAAATCATATCATAAACTGTATTATTATCCACAATTAACAAATATTAGTTCTTGTTTTTATAAAGTCAAATTAACATCACTCAGAAAGTATGTGTACAACTTAATCAGCAGTCCACATAATACAATCTATTCTATGTAAATATATCTTACTATACTATTCAAAATGTAATGTATAATAAATAAATTTATTGAAATTATCATTATGAAAATGATTGAACTGATAATTACATGTTTACATGTAATCATCAGTTCAATCGGTTTCATTTCAAAGGGTGATATTTAACAAAATAAATATCCAACTAATATACTAATTAAAAAGAGAATGGTCACTTTATATCACAATTTTAAGTCAAATTTGTTGTCAAATGTCTAAACAAATAACTTGATGTAAGATAAGCTATCAGGATAGTATTACATACTAACATTCCAATAAGTTATAGCAATAATATACACAATATTACTTTTAATTAAAAAAAAAAAAAAAAATATATATATATATTAATTCTAGGCACTTATACAACTTACAGACATTAAATTCAACTTTAACAATTATAAAACTATTGAAACTTGTGTTTACGTACATACCTTGCAACAAATTCTTCACACACACACAAAATAGAACATTTGAATTCCAGCATTATTAATTAATTATTCATTTAAATGCAGATGTGAAATAATAACATACATCGGCAAAATATAAAATAAATACACGTCAATCTCTTTTCGCGTTTATCTATGCATAATATAAACACGACAATTTTATGTTTAGTGTACATGTAAGATGTTTCCAATTACCTGTGAACGTTTCAATTTTAAAACCCGGAAAAGCTTGTATAGAAAACAAAAATAACTATTCAATTACCAAATAAATGTTTTAAATCATACTTCAAAGTATCCAAATCAGGAGATAAAAGCATCTAAAATTTATATACATATTTTGTAAAGTATTAAAAAAAAATTTCTATTGCTGATATATGAAGTATGAAATGAACTCTGACGTTCGTTTCATCAATCGTCATCAATGGGCTCTTCCCACTGTCGTCTGCTCAATCACGTGATAGAGGAAAACGAATAATAGAATTCTGAGAATCGAATTCAATAAAATATTGTTCTTAAGAACAAAAATTTTAATATTTAATATAAAATAAAATAAAAGTAATATTCTGCATTTGAAAACAGTAGAATAATTGTATTTGTAAATTTAATAATTTTTAAAAAACATTTTATGTGTTTATTTATTTTTACCTATAAGAACCGATTTTTGTATATTGTAGTGTAACTGTAACATTAACTGATCTAGCAATAAATAATAGCTTCTTGTGGAATGTTTACGGATTATAAATTGAAATTTTAAAATGTTTTCATTCAATTTAATTGTATAAAGGTGTTACAACAAGTTAATTAACTTAGTTACTGGTCTAAATGGATTTACGTAGTACGATATTGCACTGTCACTGATTTAAGTACGAAAAATCAGAGTATTTAAACATGGTCTTCATGAACATCAATAACAGGTATAAACTAAATGATGATTGTAAATGTATACAGCAAACAAAATATGATGAATAATGATATAAAATTGATTAAAAATGATGATGTATAAAAAATAACACAGATTAAATACGATTGATCAAAAATAAGAATAGAAAATATGTTATTTCAGCAATCGCTCTAGATAAACAAGATTTCGTCTGCTATTTGTTTTTCCTCTATCATGTGACCTCTGACGTCAGGTGGGAAGAGTCCATTCACATTCAGATCATGCAACCCTTGTGCTTGTCATCGCGACTCGCGCTCGCTCGCCAAAGCCCGATTATGAGCCGTATTCTCCCCAAATCGGAAAACGGAACGTAATCGGAATGGACATCAACCGGAATCGAGTCTAGGAGCCGTATTCTCCCCAAATCGGAAAACGGAACGTAATCGGAATGGACATCAACCGGAATCGAGTCTAGATCCCGATCCGAATGGAAACTGCTATTCTGCCGACACTGAATTCCGTATGCGAAATCATTCCGAAGCATTCGAGAGGAAGTGACGTTTTTGAGACGCTCAAACCAATCAGCAGTCAGAGAAAAATCATGCTTGTTAGTAAACAAACAGTCACTCGATGGTTGTATTTTCTCATAGATATATAAAATCGCTCATATTTAGTTCTGCTTAAACAGATATTTCAAAGTGTGTTTGAAAAGAAAGATACATCTAAAAATTAAAAAAGTGATCGGCCAAAAAATCAGCGTTCCATAAATAATATGATTAATGTAGTAAAATTTTCATAAGATTTATTCACGACATCACATAATTTATTCCTAATACTTATGGGTTCGATTGCTTTATAAATAAAACATGTATATCATCCGAATACAGTATTTGCTGTATAGCATTGCATCTATCATATTACGAGGTTTTATCACACCTAACAATACTTTATCTAATTCTTCCTATTGTTGAATTATTCATTTATTATTGTGCATTTAATTTGTGATTTTTACCAATTATTTACCTTAAAATTTTAAAATTTAACGGGAAATTTTTATAATTTTAAAATTATTGTTTATTGATTTAATGGAGTTCTTTCTTTTTCTTTTTAATTAAAAATTAGTTAGTTAATTAGTTGATTAATTTGAAATTTATACTCGTTTAAACATGGTGACTGGTTAAATTATTAATATAACAGTTAGCTTATTTTTTATATAATTTTATATTCGAGTAATTTCTTCATCAGAGGTTTTAGTTAATTTGTCATGAAGAAATTTGAAAGAATTTTTTAAAACATAAGCTGAATTTTTTCAATGCCTTAATTATTCACAAAAAACAGAGTTATTGCTATAGTATGTCATGATTTGTGGAAAAATATTTTTAATTGTAATTTTTCCAGTCAAACCTTATACGTCCTAAATTTGAAATTTTTCTAGCAATTTTTACAAGAACCTATAAAAATATATGTAAGTCTATAAGAGGTATTCTTTTAAAACATATTTTTACTTTCTTCAATATTCATAAAAGAAAGTATTGGATTCGTAAAAATTTTAAACTTCTAGTCTTCGATGGATTTTACATGTTTAAAGATGCTTCACACATGATTTGACCATTCAGAAACTGGCTGTCTGTGTGTTAGACGTCTACTGAAACTTTGTATCTGTGAGAAGAAAAAAATATATCCCCCCCCACACACACACACACATACACTCTGTCTACCTCAATTTACTATTAATTTCACCTCTAATATATTACAAAATAACATTTATCTAGACTATAAAATTTTATGCAGTTAGGATTGCCAGAAAAAAAATGTTAATTTGTCTTGTATTTTTAACTTAAAAGTAGCCCAGCCATTAGTTATTATTTTTTTTCTTTTTAAGGCTGTTAGTGAAATGTATTAATGTTTTTTAAAAGGTTCGAGATCAGCGGGTCATCAATATTTTAGACTATCTTTCAAAAAATTGATCATGCTGTGTTCAGTAAAAAAGCTGAACGAAATGTCTCTCACTTGATATGTTCATAAGAGAGAAGGTGCTGGGTTCAATCCTAGGTCAAATTCATCTGAGCAGTTTGGAGTTTTACATGGTTTTCTCTGAAACTTGCATAAATATGGCTTAGAACCCTTGCATAGTCAATCAGTTCCAACCCACACAACACAATCCAGTTTTGCCCTTTACCGTTATTGGATATTATACTGAATGTTCATATCAATTTAAACTTCACAATTTTCTGAATTACCTGTATTTGTACAATCGATTTCATTTAAGAAAATTCTGAAAAGATCCCCCCCCCCCACAACATCACATATAATGGAGGGTGTTGTGTTGTTTAAGGTAAACTGACTATGCGAGGACCCTAGGCCTGGGTGGCGTTCCTTCTGTGGGTCTCTTTCTAAAGAGTCCTTGCTCAAATTCATGCAAGTTTCAGAAAAATCTCTGAACTGCTATGGCTGAAATGCTAGTGCTGAGTTTGAACCCCACATTTAATGGATTCAAAATTATTAACTACGATAGATCAAATTATGAATTACTTCCAAGTTATAATAGATCATGAATGAAAAACAAAAATTAACCAATATATTATTAAAAAACAATCTCAAATGCCATATTCTTCACTATAAGATTTATTTTTGGCTCTCTGTAATGTGTAAGCATCTGTTAAAGTAAAAATGAAAAATTCACAACTTGCAACAACATAAGTGCGATTTTTTTATAAGCAGCTACTTCATAATAAGCGAATCTTTTAAAAGCTTATTTTATTTATTTATTTATTTTTAAAAGCTGCTACTTGATAATAAGCTAATCTTTTAAAAGCTTATTTTCTTTATTAATAAGCCTAATAAACCAAACGTCCAATATTCTGAAAAGTAACAATGTAAACTGGTGCCATTACTAAAACAATTTATTGAAATAAAGAAAATGAAATTCATTCTTTATTTGGAAGAATGAATAAAAATTGGGAAAAAAAAAAGTCACAAATTTGGCCAAGGGAGTCCCATACTAAAGCTGTGCTGTATTTTCAGCAAATCAAAGCCATGGTTAAGTGCTATCATATACAGCTATTAAGAAAATATAAATGATATTCAATTATTTGAGGTTCATTATGTTGATTGGAAACGTGGTCATTTCAAAATAAACTAAAAATGCATTGGCATTAAGAAACAGCTTTAGTATAAGGTCTCTTGACGAAATTTGAAAACTGGCTCCTAAATAGCTTGAGCGATTTTCGCAAGTCTTTTATTATGCAATTGCAACAGCCATTTTAATTCATCACCAAAGTGGCAAAAAATAATAAAAGTCGCCAAGAGGATTCTATACTAAAACTGTGCTCATTTTAGTTTGTGGATGATAAAATAACGGGGAAAAAACCTATAAGACAATTCGATAAATTTAAATAAACATTATAAAAAAAATTAAATCTAAATAAAATTTTAAATCATCTATGACATCTATTTTAGCGTAAACAGGAATAATTTTTAAATTTAACATTCATGTGTAAAAAGGTTTTTCTTTTTTATATTAAAAAAAATAAATGAAAAGTTGTAAACGTGTTATATTGTCTCAGCTTGAAATTACAGCTCAAAGAAGAATGTAGGGGAAAAACACAAAAAATCATATTTTTAAAAATATCGAAAATTTAAAGTATATTGTGAATCTGCACATATTCCTCAATCTAGAGTGCCCACCAGCAGCCGAGCGGTTTTGCGCTCAAAAGCTGGTAAACGTGAGGTGCCGGATTCGATCCCAGGTCGCGCTCGTCAGCCTAGCTGTTCAGAGTTTTCTGTAGTTTTCTCTGAAACTTGTGTAAATATGGGCTAGGACCCCTTAGAAAAACCCCCACGGATGCCATCCCCCCCTCAGACACAGGACCTACAGCAGTCAATCAGCCTTATTCCCAAATTCAATCCTCTATCTAGAAGGAAAAAAAATAATGTGCCATATATATATTTAATCTACATCGCACACAGGCAAAGATACAAATATCGTCTTTTATTAGTATAAAACCAGGCTTTGCCTGTCTCACGGGAAAAAAGAAAAGAAAGAACTTACAAGCCAACTTGATTGATTGAAATCAATATTTCAAAAATAAATAATTAATTCAAATAAAATATTATGATGTCAGTTTCAAATATATATATATATATATATATATTATTAAACAATTTAAACATTTAAATAAACGTTAATGATTATTGGCGACTATTTTCAGCACAGCTTTAATATGGAACACGCTTGGCAGTTTCAATCATTTTGTTTGCCATTTTAGCGGTAAATTGAAATGGTTATTGCAATTGCGTAAGTAAAGACCTTGACATCAATCATCACATAGCAAAAAAAAAAAAAATAATAATAAAAGTCACCAAAGAGGTTAAAGCTGTGTCGACATTACTTTTGTGAATAACAAAATCAAGGGGGAAAAATTGATTATTTGAAATTAATATTAAAAAAAAAAGCATTATGTCAGTTTTATCAGATATTTTTTTGTGATACAAATTTAAATAAAAATAAATTTATTATTTTTTTTAATCACTAGGGGGCTCCGCCCCCTACTCACTCCGCTCACCAACCCCCCGACTCACTTTACTTATTAACACATGCAGAGCTCTGCCTGCCTATTCGCTGCTTTCTTTCACTGAAAAGGAATATTAATAGTGCATATTACAAGATAAAAACAGAAAATCATTATGGAAATCCTCATAATAGAAAAGAATTCATAATATCTAGACCATTTTGCATTGCAGCTTTAATATATGACCCTTTTTATTTCTTTTTTACAACCTTAGATCCAGACCGCAGTACCCCTATCGGTAGAGCGCTGAGCTCGTAATTGGAAGATTACGGGTTCGGTTCTCGAGCCGGCCAAAGACCTTCGTATAATGGTGGCTGGTGCACGTAGAATATGTCGTGGCCGCTAGAGGTCTGCACGGGCCGAATTTTTCAATCCGTTCTTGGGCCAGGCCTAAATTTTTTTTGCAAGCTCGGACTGGGCCAGGCTCGGGCTCAGTTTTTTTGTGTATACTCGGGCCGGGCAGGGCCTGAATGAAATTTTTTCCGGGCTGTGTCAGCCCGAATCTTTTTCTGGTTTCATCGTTAATCAACGAAAAAGGAAAATGGTAAAATATTTCTTCAGTCATTTATTTCACATAATTTTACAGGCTACTATATCACATAAAATTTTATTTTGTTAAAAAATGTCTGTAACTTCAATTTAATTGCTTATCAGTCTGTCTGTTCGCAATCTGATTTCTCTCGAATATTTTAGCATGTCTCGAAATTAATATATTTTATTTCAAGTAATATTAAATGGTTTCCTATTCAAAATAGTATGCATGTCACTACTAGTTTGCGCACATGTTCAAACGAAAGAAATTAGATATGTTACTGTGTATAAGGCAATGTGCCTTATGGTCTGTAGAGTTTAGGTGGTATGAAGGCTATAAAAATCCTGCCGCTGTAACTTTTTCTCTAAATTCCCTTTTCTTTTCTCCAGTGCATTGAATGAAAGTAGCATAAATTTTAGCATGTACAAAAGCCTCTTTACTATAAAATATAATTGGATTACCATTAAAATTTTGTTTACCGGATCACATGAAAGATTCGTATACATTACGGTACATAAGAGAAAGTGGTTGAACGTGCATTTTTATTAGTAATAACCATTTTAAATACCGTCCTATAGTGTATGATGAGTGCTAATATTTTCGATTTGACTTTTTGTCTGTCTTTGTGCCTTCTGTACGTCTGTAATAATGAACTTTTGTTTATATATAATTATCTTGTAAAAGTTTAGCAATTTTGTTAAAGAAGATTCTATTGCTTCGCTATATAAAACCTCTGCAAAACAAATACTAAAAATCTTTTTCATAGAAAGGCATGAATATTTTTAATCTTTCATATTTTTGAATTGGGCCGGGCCTGACTTTATTGTTTTTTTTCCGGGCTGGGCCGGGCCGCACACTGGCAAATAATAAACGGGCCGGGCCGGGTCAAATTGACACCGTTATAGAAACTTTTTACTAGCTACTTTTTGAAGCTTTTTACTTACTAGTTAACATCTATTTCCAGAAGGCTTAAATGCTTAAAAATGAAATTCTTATACCTACTCAGTATTCACAGAGTACATACAGTCGGTAACAAAAGTCTCCGAGCACTAGTAAAAATTCCTATATAAAAAAAGAACACTTAATACAGTTTTGTGAAATAAATCCTTGTCGAATCCTGTTCTTAGTCAGTCTAAAAACAGAATTCGACAAGGATTTATTTAACAAAACTGTATTAAGTGTACTTTTTTTATATAGGAATTTTTGCTAGTGTTTGGAGACTTTTGTTACCGACTGTACTGAATTCTTGGTGCAGCCCTTCTAAAATATAAAATAATTCTGAAAAAAAAAAAAAAAAAAAAACACAGTTGTTTTGGATAAAAATAATAGTACAACATTTCATCAGGCAAAAAACTATGATTTTTTTTTTTTTTTTCAATTTATGGTATTTGCTGACAAAGTTTATTTATTGAATTTGAACGACAGATCTTTAGCATATTGAACTGTTAGAATATGTAACCAGACTTGAACAGAAATATAAATTTAACAAATGCCAATGCATGTAGTGCAGTATGCTATACGGTACAAAAAAATGCAGTTTGCTCTCAATATTTTTTACATTGACATTTTTAACATCATGTAAATATTCATACATTGAACTGTTTTTTAAATTTATAATTAAAAGTAACATAAATTGAGAATCTAAGACTTTTTTTTTTCACTACTGTTCGGATACAATTTATTTATAGTCAAACTATCTAATTACAAGTACAGTTTTATTCAAATAGTAATGGAGAAAACAAAAAGATTGCTTTTACTTTGGTGTGTCTCTGTACTGTTGTAATATAATCATCATAACTGAGCTTTGCGAGTCATAACAAAACTATCTTTTAATCAGGGATGTGATTAGCAAAAAGATAAAGATGAAACTATTATATGCAAAGACAAGACATTGAAATTAAATATTAGAATTTTTATGACAAAATCTATTATATTTGAGCAATAAATATATTTTATAATCTTCAATTTATAAAAAAAAAAAGAAATTATTTTATGCTTTAGTATTCAATTAAGTTTTATTTGATTTACCAATTGAACAAATTCACATTCGAAAGACAAAAAAGGTTAAATTTTAATCATCATAAAAGTATGTTATTTTCTTAATAGAAGTAATTTAAAGCAAGGACATAAAGTAAAAATTAATATCAGTAAATAAAATAAAAATTTAAACTTAAGTTGAAAAGAAAATATAAAATTATTACCTGTATAGCAATTCATACTTAGATGTGATGTCGACTTGTTTCCAAAGAATTACCAGGGAAATGTGCCTCAATCGTGCAGCTTTTTAATAAACACTGCACAATTCAGACACTCACCAGGCTTTCAGTTTTCAAGTTCTACATTGTCTTCTACAGGAGGGGTGCCTTAGAGGGTGGTCTGTCAGAGTTCTTCTGTAGGAGGGCTGTCTCAGCTCTCAGCATTCTCTTACTGAGCTCATTTAGGTTCCAAGAGAGAAATCTTTTCTTTTGCTCTATGAATATTAAAGAATTAAGAGATCTAGTACACATTGAAAAATGAGTAAACATTAAATATAAATAAGAAAGCAGGAGGAAAATAATAATAATAATAATAAATAGAAAAGTTGTGAGGAAATAAGATTGAGTCAATTGCAGGTCACCACAGGTCAGCTTCGGTAAAACATTGTGAGAAATCACTGGAAATTAATTATAATACTTTTATTTTTACTGCTAAAAGTGTTACTATTAAATGTGTTTTCATAATGTGGTGCTTTGTTAACTAAGAGTCAGCAACAAATCATTTGCACCCGACTAATGAAAAAGTACAACATTTTCTTTGCTTACTTAAGTTACCTATGAACTATTATAAAAAATAATAATAATAATCTACAAATTCTTGAATAGGTTTGCCATTACCAATCTGATTTTATAATAAATGAATTTGGATTGTCTTAAAAATATGAATTTATTTATATATATACAGAAGTTAATCCAGAACAAATTTAGTGCCGCAATGAGGTACTTTCACAAAGTCAACTTTTTGCAATGAGGTACCTTCACAAAATCAACTTTTAGCAAAGAGGCACCTTCACAAAGTCAGTTCTCTTCAATATATCTGCACACTAAAAAATTTTATAAGCTTTGTTACATTGAACGAATACATAAAATACCTCAGTTTGTATATTTACTGGAGAAAATGGTAAATAAAGTAAACACCTTCTTATCTTACATATAAGAAATAACTCTGCCACATATATATTTATTTTACAACTGTTCCTAAATGTATTTTAAAATTTTAAAAACTGCTTTGCGCATTTCAGCTAATTATTCTGAAGCATTATTTGTTTTCACAAACTTATTTGATGTTTTCACAAATTATTTCATAAATTCACAAATGGGGTACCATTTTTAAAAAGCTGGATTAAACCCTGATATATCTATGTATATACACATACTATGTTAAATAATTTTACTTAATTTTTTGTCAGAAATCTGTAAGAATTTCCTCATACATTAACTATTAACACAAAAATGACATACAGTAGAAGATCTTTATAACGCAATTCTCTGTATAACGCAAAATTTCTTGGATAGAAACAATGAATTTTGGAGTTAAGAAATACTTTCTAAAAAACTGTTACTTTGTTGAGAAGTAAGTGTGATACATTTGTTTTTCTTTATCTGTTTAATTCAGAGATTTTTAATGAAAAAATTGCTATCAATTTTTTTTAAGTGAGCAATATAATGAATGATTTTGTACAGGCATGTATATGGACTATCTTTATAAAGTAAATTTTAGAATGAAAGTTATTACCCACCCAATTTATGTTCCAATAAATGTAACTTTAAAATGTCCTACTCTGTTTTGATATGTTTCAGACATATTTGGCCATGTTTACAAGGTAAGTTTGACGATGTGTGAAATGTGATCTATATAATGCAAAATTCTATATAACGCAAAACCTTGTGTTTTTAGCTTTGCGTTATAAAGATCTTCAACTGTATTTTTACTATGCAACTTTTCTTCATCCTTTTTTTTTTTTATTGCAAGAAATATTTTTAACACTAATTACTGCATAAATGACCAAAAGAAATATGGTTCTTGCGCATAATTTATTATTAATAATTTACTTTTTCTGATTAAAGAAAAAACAATTCATTACATGTTACTTTTATCACTCTAATTAACACAATATTTTATTTTTACACTTAGAAAAGGGTGTAAAACATTTAAAATAATAGAACTACTCAATGGGATAATTGAATTTTCAACTACAACTTATTATTTCATTAAATGTAATAAGTGAGTTGTTAAAAGCATAATTCATTTGGCATGTAAAAATAAATATATTAAATAAATTTACATTGTGTAGAGCACAAATAAAGTACACAACTAAATAATCAAAGTTATATTTAAAAGAAGGATTTCCAAAGCCTGTATTCAATTTAATACATATTGTTTAACAAATTAAGAAAAAGTTGTTTGTACTTAAAAGTGCTGGATATTTCAATCAATTTCTGCAAAGTTTGCATTAGTTTTTAAAGTACAAAAGTTTGTAATTATCAGTTCAAAAATCTTCAATATTTAGAATAAGTAATAACCATGAAATACATACATATTATTTAATAA
Organism: Salticus scenicus; assembly: GCA_963930645.1. NCBI lineage: Eukaryota > Metazoa > Arthropoda > Arachnida > Araneae > Salticidae > Salticus > Salticus scenicus. Next base: position 91,659,001 of record OZ005662.1, read on the forward strand.
GCAAGCTGAAAGTTCCTTAAATTACTTAAGCTTTCAAATATAATGAAGCATGACTTTAAAATGAATTATGTCATTTTAATGGAGAAAAGTGCCCAGATTAACATAATGAATGCAACACAAAAAGGTAATATGAAAACAGTGCATCACATAGAGTAAGTTATGTCTCAAAAATTATGGAATACAAGGTAAAAAATGAACGAAATTTTAACGAATGTATAAAGCACTTATTAAATCAAAAACACAAAAAATATTACTTAAATATTCAACCATATAAAACATGGGATATAAGTCGTATTATTGTACTTAACAACCACTGACTTAAACAACTTAATAATAGAAAATATAAAGAAGAAATTTCACTATTACCTTCATTCAGGAGAAAAAGCTTCATAAGACTTCGGTTGCAAAAACTCCGGCAAATTTTCAATTAAAAAGAAAGGTGCTTTTTTCGATAATCTAAAATGTTCAATTAAATTTATGAAATTACGAATGTTCGACCTCTAAAACCACCACAACAATTCTGTCACACACTTCTAATAACAACAAACCGTCCGCCATTTTATCTTTCCACGCACAATATTCCGCTTCGAATGCTATTCCGGCTGCTCTGAGCTGTCGGAACAAGATAGAAGCATATTCCGTATATTCGAAAAGCCTGGATCCCGGTTTTTGCTGGGAGAATAACTCTTCTTCGGAATCCCACTCGAAATCTCCCCATTCCGCATGAAATTCCGATTCCGAAGGAGGGGAGAATACGGCCCTATGAGCCGTATTCTCCCCAAATCGGAAAACGGAACGTAATCGGAATGGCCATCAACCGGAATCGAGTCTAGATCCCGATCCGAATGGAAACTGCTATTCTGCCGACACTGAATTCCGTATGCGAAATCATTCCGAAGCATTCGAGAGGAAGTGACGTTTTTGAGACGCTCAAACCAATCAGCAGTCAGAGAAAAATCATGCTTGTTAGTAAACAAACAATCACTCGATGGTTGTATTTTCTCATAGATATATAAAATCGCTCATATTTAGTTCTGCTTAAACAGATATTTCAAAGTGTGTTTGAAAAGAAAGATACATCTAAAAATTAAAAAAGTGATCGGCCAAAAAATCAGCGTTCCATAAATAATATGATTAATGTAGTAAAATTTTCATAAGATTTATTCACGACATCACATAATTTATTCCTAATACTTATGGGTTCGATTGCTTTATAAATAAAACATGTATATCATCCGAATACAGTATTTGCTGTATAGCATTGCATCTATCATATTACGAGGTTTTATCACACCTAACAATACTTTATCTAATTCTTCCTATTGTTGAATTATTCATTTATTATTGTGTATTTAATTTGTGATTTTTACCAATTATTTACCTTAAAATTTTAAAATTTAACGGGAAATTTTTATAATTTTAAAATTATTGTTTATTGATTTAATGGAGTTCTTTCTTTTTCTTTTTAATTAAAAATTAGTTAGTTAATTAGTTGATTAATTTGAAATTTATACTCGTTTAAACATGGTGACTGGTTAAATTATTAATATAACAGTTAGCTTATTTTTTATATAATTTTATATTCGAGTAATTTCTTCATTAGAGGTTTTAGTTAATTTGTCATGAAGAAATTTGAAAGAATTTTTTAAAACATATAAGCTGAATTTTTTCAATGCCTTAATTATTCACAGAAAACAGAGTTATTGCTATAGTATGTCATGATTTGTGGAAAAATATTTTTAATTGTAATTTTTCCAGTCAAACCTTATACGTCCTAAATTTGAAATTTTTCTAGCAATTTTTACAAGAACCTATAAAAATATATGTAAGTCTATAAGAGGTATTCTTTTAAAACATAGTTTTACTTTCTTCAATATTCATAAAAGAAAGTATTGGATTCGTAAAAATTTTAAACTTCTAGTCTTCGATGGATTTTACATGTTTAAAGATGCTTCACACATGATTTGACCATTCAGAAACTGGCTGTCTGTGTGTTAGACGTCTACTGAAACTTTGTATCTGTGAGAAGAAAAAAATATATCCCCCCCCCCACACACACACATACATACACTCTATCTACCTCAATTTACTATTAATTTCACCTCTAATATATTACAAAATAACATTTATCTAGACTATAAAATTTTATGCAGTTAGGATTGCCAGAAAAAAATGTTAAATTGTCTTGTATTTTTAACTTAAAAGTAGCCCAGCCATTAGTTATTATTTTTTTTCTTTTTAAGGCTGTTAGTGAAATGTATTAATGTTTTTTAAAAGGTTCGAGATCAGCGGGTCATCAATATTTTAGACTATCTTTCAAAAAATTGATCATGCTGTGTTCAGTAAAAAAGCTGAACAAAATGTCTCTCACTTGATATGTTCATAAGAGAGAAGGTGCTGGGTTCAATCCTAGGTCAAATTAATCTGAGCAGTTTGGAGTTTTACATGGTTTTCTCTGAAACTTGCATAAATATGGCTTAGAACCCTTGCATAGTCAATCAGTTCCAACCCACACAACACAATCCAGTTTTGCCCTTTACCGTTATTGGATATTATACTGAATGTTCATATCAATTTAAACTTCACAATTTTCTGAATTACCTGTATTTGTACAATCGATTTCATTTAAGAAAATTCTGAAAAGATCCCCCCCCACAACATCACATATAATGGAGGGTGTTGTGTTGTTTAAGGTAAACTGACTATGCGAGGACCCTAGGCCTGGGTGGCGTTCCTTCTGTGGGTCTCTTTCTAAAGAGTCCTTGCTCAAATTCATGCAAGTTTCAGAAAAATCTCTGAACTGCTATGGCTGAAATGCTAGTGCTGAGTTTGAACCCCACATTTAATGGATTCAAAATTATTAACTACGATAGATCAAATTATGAATTACTTCCAAGTTATAATAGATCATGAATGAAAAACAAAAATTAACCTATATATTATTAAAAAACAATCTCAAATGCCATATTCTTAACTATAAGATTTATTTTTGGCTCTCTGTAATGTGTAAGCATCTGTTAAAGTAAAAATGAAAAATTCACAACTTGCAACAACATAAGTGCGATTTTTTTATAAGCAGCTACTTCATAATAAGTGAATCTTTTAAAAGCTTATTTTATTTATTTATTTATTTTTAAAAGCTGCTACTTGATAATAAGCTAATCTTTTAAAAGCTTATTTTCTTTATTAATAAGCCTAATAAACCAAACGTCCAATATTCTGAAAAGTAACAATGTAAATTGGTGCCATTACTAAAACAATTTATTGAAATAAAGAAAATGAAATTCATTCTGTATTTGGAAGAATGAATAAAAATTGGGGAAAAAAAAAGTCACAAATTTGGCCAAGGCAGTCCCATACTAAAGCTGTGCTGTATTTTCAGCAAATCAAAGCCATGGTTAAGTGCTATCATATACAGCTATTAAGAAAATATAAATGATATTCAATTATTTGAGGTTCATTATGTTGATTGGAAACGTGGTCATTTCAAAATAAACTAAAAATGCATTGACATTAAGAAACAGCTTTAGTATAAGGTCTCTTGACGAAATTTGAAAACTGGCTCCTAAATAGCTTGAGCGATTTTCGCAAGTCTTTTATTATGCAATTGCAATAGCAATTTTAATTCATCACCAAAGTGGCAAAAAATAATAAAAGTCGCCAAGGGGACTCTATACTAAAACTGTGCTCATTTTAGTTTGTGGATGATAAAATAAAGGGGAAAAAACCTATAAGACAATTCGATAAATTTAAATAAACATTATAAAAAAAAATTAAATCTAAATAAAATTTTAAATCATCTATGACATCTATTTTAGCGTAAACAGGAATAATTTTTAAATTTAACATTCATGTGTAAAAAGGTTTTTCTTTTTTATATTAAAAAATATATAAATGAAAAGTTGTAAACGTGTTATATTGTTGGTCTCAGCTTGAAATTACAGCTCAAAGAAGAATGTAGGGGAAAAACACAAAAAATCATATTTTTAAAAATATCGAAAATTTAAAGTATATTGTGAATCTGCACATATTCCTCAATCTAGAGTGCCCACCAGCAGCCGAGCGGTTTTGCGCTCAAAAGCTGGTAAATGTGAGGTGCCAGATTCGATCCCAGGTCGCGCTCGTCAGCCTAGCTGTTCAGAGTTTTCTGTAGTTTTCTCTGAAACTTGTGTAAATATGGGCTAGGACCCCTTAGAAAAACCCCCACGGATGCCATCCCCCCCTCAGACACAGGACCTACAGCAGTCAATCAGCCTTATTCCCAAATTCAATCCTCTATCTAGAAGGAAAAAAAATAATGTGCCATATATATATTTAATCTACATCGCACACAGGCAAAGATACAAATATCGTCTTTTATTAGTATAAAACCAGGCTTTGCCTGTCTCACGGGAAAAAAGAAAAGAAAGAACTTATAAGCCAACTTGATTGATTGAAATTAATATTTCAAAAATAAATAATTAATTCAAATAAAATATTATGATGTCAGTTTCAAATATATATATATATATATATTATTAAACAATTTAAACATTTAAATAAACGTTAATGATTATTGGCGACTATTTTCAGCACAGCTTTAATATGGAACACGCTTGGCAGTTTCAATCATTTTGTTTGCCATTTTAGCGGTAAATTAAAATGGTTATTGCAATTGCGTAAGTAAAGACCTTGACATCAATCATCACATAGCACAAAAAAAAAATAATAAAAGTCACCAAAGAGGTTAAAGCTGTGTCGACATTACTTTTGTGAATAACAAAATCAAGGGGGAAAAATTGATTATTTGAAATTAATATTAAAAAAAAAAAAACATTATGTCAGTTTTATCAGATATTTTTTTGTGATACAGATTTAAATAAAAATAAATTTATTATTATTTTTAATCACTAGGGGGCTCCGCCCCCTACTCGCTCCGCTCACCAACCCCCCGACTCACTTTACTTATTAACACATGCAGAGCTCTGCCTGCCTATTCGCTGCTTTTTTTCACTGAAAAGGAATATTAATAGTGCATATTACAAGATAAAAACAGAAAATCATTATGGAAATCCTCATAATAGAAAAGAATTCATAATATCTAGACCATTTTGCATTGCAGCTTTAATATATGACCCTTTTTATTTCTTTTTTACAACCTTAGATCCAGACCGCAGTACCCCTATCGGTAGAGCGCTGAGCTCGTAATTGGAAGATTACGGGTTCGGTTCTCGAGCCGGCCAAAGACCTTCGTATAATGGTGGCTGGTGCACGTAGAATATGTCGTGGCCACTAGAGGTCTGCACGGGCCGAATTTTTCAATCCGTTCTTGGGCCGGGCCTAAATTTTTTTTGCAAGCTCGGACTGGGCCAGGCTCGGGCTCAGTTTTTTTGTGTATACTCGGGCCAGGCAGGGCCTGAATGAAATTTTTTCCGGGCTGTGTCAGCCCGAATCTTTTTCTGGTTTCATCGTTAATCAACGAAAAAGGAAAATGGTAAAATATTTCTTCAGTCATTTATTTCACATAATTTTACAGGCTACTATATCACATAAAATTTTATTTTGTTAAAAAATGTCTGTAACTTCAATTTAATTGCTTATCAGTCTGTCTGTTCGCAATCTGATTTCTCTCGAATATTTTAGCATGTCTCGAAATTAATATATTTTATTTCAAGTAATATTAAATGGTTTCCTATTCAAAATAGTATGCATGTCACTACTAGTTTGCGCACATGTTCAAACGAAAGAAATTAGATATGTTACTGTGTATAAGGCATTGTGTCTTATGGTCTGTAGAGTTTAGGTGGTATGAAGGCTATAAAAATCCTGCCGCTGTAACTTTTTCTCTAAATTCCCTTTTCTTTTCTCCAGTGCATTGAATGAAAGTAGCATAAATTTTAGCATGTACAAAAGCCTCTTTACTATAAAATATAATTGGATTACCATTAAAATTTTGTTTACCGGATCACATGAAAGATTCGTATACATTACGGTACATAAGAGAAAGTGGTTGAACGTGCATTTTTATTAGTAATAACCATTTTAAATACCGTCCTATAGTGTATGATGAGTGCTAATATTTTCGATTTGACTTTTTGTCTGTCTTTGTGCCTTCTGTACGTCTGTAATAATGAACTTTTGTTTATATATAATTATCTTGTAAAAGTTTAGCAATTTTGTTAAAGAAGATTCTATTGCTTCGCTATATAAAACCTCTGCAAAACACATACTAAAAATCTTTTTCATAGAAAGGCATGAATATTTTTAATCTTTCATATTTTTGAATTGGGCCGGGCCTGACCTTATTGTTTTTTGTCCGGGCTGGGCCGGGCCGCACACTGGCAAATAATAAACGGGCCGGGCCGGGCCAAATTGACACCGTTATAGAAACTTTTTACTAGCTACTTTTTGAAGCTTTTTACTTACTAGTTAACATCTATTTCCAGAAGGCTTAAATGCTTAAAAATGAAATTCTTATACCTACTCAGTATTCACAGAGTACATACAGTCGGTAACAAAAGTCTCCGAACACTAGTAAAAATTCCTATATAAAAAAAGAACACTTAATACAGTTTTGTGAAATAAATCCTTGTCGAATCCTGTTCTTAGTCAGTCTAAAAACAGAATTCGACAAGGATTTATTTAACAAAACTGTATTAAGTGTACTTTTTTTATATAGGAATTTTTGCTAGTGTTTGGAGACTTTTGTTACCGACTGTACTGAATTCTTGGTGCAGCCCTTCTAAAATATAAAATAATTCTGAAAAAAAAAAAAAAAAAAAAAAAAAAAACACAGTTGTTTCGGATAAAAATAATAGTACAACATTTCATCAGGCAAAAAACTATGATTTTTTTTTTTTTTTTTTCAATTTATGGTATTTGCTGACAAAGTTTATTTATTGAATTTGAACGACAGATCTTTAGCATATTGAACTGTTAGAATATGTAACCAGACTTGAACAGAAATATAAATTTAACAAATGCCAATGCATGTAGTGCAGTATGCTATACGGTACAAAAAAATGCAGTTTGCTCTCAATATTTTTTACATTGACATTTTTAACATCATGTAAATATTCATACATTGAACTGTTTTTTAAATTTATAATTAAAAGTAACATAAATTGAGAATCTAAGACTTTTTTTTTTCACTACTGTTCGGATACAATTTATTTATAGTCAAACTATCTAATTACAAGTACAGTTTTATTCAAATAGTAATGGAGAAAACAAAAAGATTGCTTTTACTTTGGTGTGTCTCTGTACTGTTGTAATATAATCATCATAACTGAGCTTTGCGAGTCATAACAAAACTATCTTTTAATCAGGGATGTGATTAGCAAAAAGATAAAGATGAAACTATTATATGCAAAGACAAGACATTGAAATTAAATATTAGAATTTTTATGACAAAATCTATTATATTTGAGCAATAAATATATTTTATAATCTTCAATTTATAAAAAAAAAAGAAATTATTTTATGCTTTAGTATTCAATTAAGTTTTATTTGATTTACCAATTGAACAAATTCACATTCGAAAGACAAAAAAGGTTAAATTTTAATCATCATAAAAGTATGTTATTTTCTTAATAGAAGTAATTTAAAGCAAGGACATAAAGTAAAAATTAATATCAGTAAATAAAATAAAAATTTAAACTTAAGTTGAAAAGAAAATATAAAATTATTACCTGTATAGCAATTCATACTTAGATGTGATGTCGACTTGTTTCCAAAGAATTACCAGGGAAATGTGCCTCAATCGTGCAGCTTTTTAATAAACACTGCACAATTCAGACACTCACCAGGCTTTCAGTTTTCAAGTTCTACATTGTCTTCTACAGGAGGGGTGCCTTAGAGGGTGGTCTGTCAGAGTTCTTCTGTAGGAGGGCTGTCTCAGCTCTCAGCATTCTCTTACTGAGCTCATTTAGGTTCCAAGAGAGAAATCTTTTCTTTTGCTCTATGAATATTAAAGAATTAAGAGATCTAGTACACATTGAAAAATGAGTAAACATTAAATATAAATAAGAAAGCAGGAGGAAAATAATAATAATAATAAATAGAAAAGTTGTGAGGAAATAAGATTGAGTCAATTGCAGGTCACCACAGGTCAGCTTCGGTAAAACATTGTGAGAAATCACTGGAAATTAATTATAATACTTTTATTTTTACTGCTAAAAGTGTTACTATTAAATGTGTTTTCATAATGTGGTGCTTTGTTAACTAAGAGTCAGCAACAAATCATTTGCACCCGACTAATGAAAAAGTACAACATTTTCTTTGCTTACTTAAGTTACCTATGAACTATTATAAAAAATAATAATAATAATCTACAAATTCTTGAATAGGTTTGCCATTACCAATCTGATTTTATAATAAATGAATTTGGATTGTCTTAAAAATATGAATTTATATATATATATATACAGAAGTTAATCCAGAACAAATTTAGTGCCGCAATGAGGTACTTTCACAAAGTCAACTTTTTGCAATGAGGTACCTTCACAAAATCAACTTTTAGCAAAGAGGCACCTTCACAAAGTCAGTTCTCTTCAATATATCTGCACACTAAAAAATTTTATAAGCTTTGTTACATTGAACGAATACATAAAAATACCTCAGTTTGTATATTTACTGGAGAAAATGGTAAATAAAGTAAACACCTTCTTATCTTACATATAAGAAATAACTCTGCCACATATATATTTATTTTACAACTGTTCCTAAATGTATTTTAAAATTTTAAAAACTGCTTTGCGCATTTCAGCTAATTATTCTGAAGCATTATTTGTTTTCACAAACTTATTTGATGTTTTCACAAATTATTTCATAAATTCACAAATGGGGTACCATTTTTAAAAAGCTGGATTAAACCCTGATATATCAATGTATATACACATACTATGTTAAATAATTTTACTTAATTTTTTGTCAGAAATCTGTAAGAATTTCCTCATACATTAACTATTAACACAAAAATGACATACAGTAGAAGATCTTTATAACGCAATTCTATATATGCAATTCTCTGTATAATGCAAAATTTCTTGGATATAAACAATGAATTTTGGAGTTAAGAAATACATTCTAAAAAACTGTTACTTTGTTGAGAAGTAGGTGTGATACATTTGTTTTTCTTTATCTGTTTAATTCAGAGATTTTTAATGAAAAAATTGTTATCAATTTTTTTTAAGTGAGCAATATAATGAATGATTTTGTACAGGCATATATATGGACTATCTTTATAAAGTAAATTTTAGAATGAAAGTTATTACCCACCCAATTTATGTTCCAATAAATGTAACTTTAAAATGTCCTACTCTGTTTTGATATGTTTCAGACATATTTGGCCATGTTTACAAGGTAAGTTTGACGATGTGTGAAATGTGATCTATATAATGCAAAATTCTATATAACGCAAAACCTTGTGTTTTTAGCTTTGCGTTATAAAGATCTTCAACTGTATTTTTACTATGCAACTTTTCTTCATCCTTTTTTTTTATTGCAAGAAATATTTTTAACACTAATTACTGCATAAATGACCAAAAGAAATATGGTTCTTGCGCATAATTTATTATTAATAATTTACTTTTTCTGATTAAAGAAAAAACAATTCATTACATGTTACTTTTATCACTCTAATTAACACAATATTTTATTTTCTACACTTAGAAAAGGGTGTAAAACATTTAAAATAATAGAACTACTCAATGGGATAATTGAATTTTCAACTACAACTTATTATTTCATTAAATGTAATAAGTGAGTTGTTAAAAGCATAATTCATTTGGCATGTAAAAATAAATATATTAAATAAATTTACATTGTGTAGAGCACAAATAAAGTACACAACTAAATAATCAAAGTTATATTTAAAAGAAGGATTTCCAAAGCCTGTATTCAATTTAATACATATTGTTTAACAAATTAAGAAAAAGTTGTTTGTACTTAAAAGTGCTGGATATTTCAATCAATTTCTGCAAAGTTTGCATTAGTTTTTAAAGTACAAAAGTTTGTAATTATCAGTTCAAAAATCTTCAATATTTAGAATAAGTAATAACCATGAAATACATACATATTATTTAATAAGCAAGCTGAAAGTTCCTTAAATTACTTAAGCTTTCAAATATAATAAAGCATGACTTTAAAATGAATTATGTCATTTTAATGGAGAAAAGTGCCCAGATTAACATAATGAATGCAACACAAAAAGGTAATATGAAAACAGTGCATCACATAGAGTAAGTTATGTCTCAAAAATTATGGAATACAAGGTAAAAAATGAACGAAATTTTAACGATTGTATAAAGCACTTATTAAATCAAAAACACAATAATATTATTTAAATATTCAACCATATAAAACATGGGATATAAGTCGTATTATTGTACTTAACAACCACTGACTTAAACAACTTAATAATAGAAAATATAAAGAAAAAATTTCACTATTACCTTCATTCAGGAGAAAAAGCTTCATAAGACTTCGGTTGCAAAAACTCCGGCAAACTTTCAATTAAAAAGAAAGGTGCTTTTTTCGATAATCTAAAATGTTCAATTAAATTTATGAAATTACGAATGTTCGACCTCTAAAACCACCACAACAATTCTGTCACACACTTCTAATAACAACAAACCGTCCGCCATTTTATCTTTCCACGCACAATATTCCGCTTCGAATGCTATTCCGGCTGCTCTGAGCTGTCGGAACAAGATAGAAGCATATTCCGTATATTCGAAAAGCCTGGATCCCGGTTTTTGCTGGGAGAATAACTCTTCTTCGGAATCCCACTCGAAATCTCCCCATTCCGCATGAAATTCCGATTCCGAAGGAGGGGAGAATACGGCCCTATGTCTTTTCGCCAAGGTTCTGAGGAGTAGGCATTTTCCAAATTCGCGCCGTTGCCAAGGGTTTGGTCACGTGACAGAAAATCATATTTCTTGCATCAACGTCAAGAATCAATTGTATCGGTCAAATTGATACCGAGGCTGAACGTAGGGAAAATGTTTCAGCTTGTAGGTAACCATAGTGGCAACAGAAGTTTTCTCTTTTCTGTAACAGGTTGGCATGCATTTTTCGGCGTAATTATTGTTAAATTAGTTGACTTTTTATTCCTTTCATTTATTAATTCATAATGGAGAACAGTAATAATAATAGTAAAGCCCGCGCATCATTATCCGAAGCAACTAATAGTAGGGAGTCCCCAGTTAGTGAAAATCAGTGGCTTGAAAATCGACGCGATATCACAAAGAAAGAAAATTCCGATTGTAATGGTGAAAGAGCTTTCAATAAACGCGAAATTTCGCATGAGAAAGAAACAAAAGTACATACACAAGAAAAGGCAGTTGTTCAACCAGTACAGCAAGCAGCTACTTTCCCATCTTATAATTACAATTCAACGGATCCATTATATGTTGATAATAGTCGAAATACTATGTCTATGATGTCATATAATATGATGACAGCTGTCAGTTCGCCTTGGCCTGTGAATTCTTATGACACCATGGCAATGAATCAACATAATGTTGCAGTAAATCAGCCACCTATGCCAATGGCACCTGCATTAGATATGGTGCAGCCTTCCACGTCTGGCGTAAATCCTTACGCGTTTATGGGTATTCCAAGCGAAAATATGTATGGTGTTGTGGGGATGGGAAACTATTGCCCATATGGTGGTATGCCTGCTCAAGAGAATATGTTTTTTCCCCCAGTTAAAGAAGTTGTTCAGTTGTCAAATGGCGTTCTCTATCCACCCAACCCGAATGCACCTCGACCGACAACCAGAGAACGCCCTTTGGGTTGCAAAACAGTTTTTGTTGGTGGTTTGCCTGAAAAAATTACCGAAGAAATTATAAGAGAAATTTTTGAAAGATGTGGTACTGTAGAAACTGTTAGGATGTCCAAGAAGAACTTCTGCCACATTAGATTTTCTGATGAACTTTATGTTGATAATGCTATATACTTTTCTGGATATCGATTAAAAATAGAAAATAAAGACGAAGCATCTTTTACTGGTAGATTACATGTTGATTATGCCCAAGCACGAGATGACCAATATGATTATGAATGCAAGCAGAGAGCTCTCCAACGGCAAGCTCGGCATCAGGAACAAGATTATTATCGACCACCTACTCCCCCAGTAGTGCATTACACTGATCATGAAGCATCACTTATTTGTGAGAAGTTAAAAAATGAAGAAACATTTACTCAGGCTGCTAGTATTTTAATAAATTGGCTGGAAAAAGGTGAATGCACCAAAAAGAATGCCAGCTCATTTTTTTCTATGATACAAAGTACTCATAATCATGTCAGAAAACTACAGATTGATAAAGGAAAGTATGAAGATCAACTAAATGAAGCTAAGAAAATGTTGAAAAAACAGTTGGAAGGCATCATACGCCAGTTTACAGAAATAGAAAAAATTTATAATGCTGCATCGTTACAAAAGTGTTGGGATCAGTTTACTAAAGCACAGAGAAAGAATATTGAAATGTGGAAAAAACAAACAGAAGAACTAAAGAATGCCCATTTAGAAGAAGTGATTAATGAACGAGAAGATGAAGAAATGGAGCTTAGTGATGATGAAAACAATGATAAATCTAATCCTGATGTAGAGCAGCTGAAAAAACAACAGGATGAAGAAGTTCATAGGCAAAAGGAAGAAGCTGATTCCTTGAAATGTCAGTTAGAAGCTGCCCAAAATGAACTTACAGTTATAAAATCTGATCATAAAGAAGAAATAAAACGTAAAGATGAACTGCTGGTAAATCTGCGTAAATCTTTACAGGAGTCCAAGTCAGAAGAATTAAATTTGCTTCAGAAAAAAACTAAAGATGAGATTGAGTTGAAAGAGCTTCGTGCATTCAAGCGCAGATGGATGGAAGAAAATCCAGATCGTGTTAATGAATATGATAACTCCAATGTGAAAGCTTCATCTAATAATGTTGAAAATGAGGCCCGCTTAATTGGTCTCATATCCTCATTCCTACATGTTCACCCATTTGGTGCAAGCATTGACTATATTTGCTCGTACTTGCAACAGATTGACCAAAGTATAAGGTCAAGGGACGTTGAAAATTTGTTAAAAAGATATCCAATGATTTTTAGAGAAGATTCAACAGGTGTTGGAGCTAGTTTAGGGAGAAAGTGGCGATTCACTGGCTTTTAAAAGTTTCCATTTAAATTTTAAATCGATGCGCCAAGCTGAACGTTTTGATTTGAAATTTGAGTTCATAATGTTTTCTTAACTATTTACTATATATTTTTTAATTATTTCTGGCATTTTTTGTATATTTTCAAGTTTTATCCTCATTGCTTACTTTTTTTTAATTAAAAAAGTATTGGTTATGCTATTAGATTTGTGATTTATAAACTATCATCATGATTAGAACTGTATCATCATGGGCTGATCGTTGTGCTTCAAATGTTTAAAACTTTTCAAGAAGATATTTGATGACTGTTTCTTTAATGAAGTATTTTTCATATCATGATTTAGAGAACGTTTTGTCTCCCTGTATCACACAAGAAAATGCTTTGAAAAGAATAACTGCATTATTTAAGTTTGCCAAATATTTATTTGCTTTAGTTCAAAGCCCTTTTTTTTTTGTTTTCAAGTAATGGAAAAGTTTAATGTTTGACATTTGAGTGAAAGAACAATTGCCTTTTTTTTTCAAGTTTGCCAAGTATTTATGCATTTTGCTTTTAGAGTGCTTTCAAATTTTAAAAACATTGAAAGTTTTGCTAGCTCATCTGATGCCTTACAGATCACCTGCTTTTTCCAAGTTTGCCAAATACTTATATGTTTGCGTTTGTCTAAAGAACTTTTTCATTTTAATATCATGGAAAGATCTATTGGTTGAACTGGTAAAATTATTTTATTTCAAATCGGAACTCTCCATATGATGAAATAACTGCTGGCAAGTTGGTGGATTGTATATCTGAAAATGTGATGATTATATCATTAAGGTATGTGTGTTTTCCTTTTCTGTTTCATGGGAAATTATTGTTTTTATCACCAGGTGAATTGCTGGTAAGATTATAAAATTTAAGTTAGGTTTAAGTGTTCCATAATGCAAAAGGTGAGTTAAGTTTGTGCATCTTTGTTTTGGGAACAATTATAGTATTTCCCCACAGCTGAATTTGGCGATTATGGCTAAATCATAAATCTAAAAATCATATCATAAATGATAAAATCATAAGCTAAATTATAAATCGTAAATCATAAAATCATAAATCCAAAATAAATAGCATGCAGTCTGCCATATTATATCGCAAACAGTTCAGAACGACATCATTATCGTTGAAATCGGCGCCAAAGAAAAATCGCCAAATTCAGCTGTGGGGAAATACTATAGTTGTACCGTGTTGTGTTGTGTAATTTGATATCATTATTTTAAGAATTTAATGTCTTAAAAGTGTGGTAAGTGGTTTTTCTTAAGTTTAAAAAAAATTTTGGGAATAATTTCGTTTCCTTCTGTAATCTATATTATGATTTGTGGTTACATAGAAGGTAACTATACAGGAAAAGAAATACATTTTATCAAAATTTTGCTATTTTTTAAATTGAAAAATTTATCTCTTTATACTGACTATAAAAATAATTTAGCAATACAATAGCTTTATTTTAAAAGTTGATTTTTTTTTTTTTTTTCAAATGTGTGTATTAATTTAATGTTGTATAATTTTTCATTAATAGATTAAATATTAAAGCATGCACTTTGTTATGAATAATGTGTATGAAAATTATTTCCAGTCTTAAAAGAAGGGGGGTGGGGATATCTATAGACTATAAAAATGCTTTTTTCTGAATTCCTAATGGTTGCAAAATCTTACACACTTTATTTTATTATTATTATATTTTTTTTAAAACTTTTTTAAGGTATAAAATTAATTGATCAGAAATGTTCTAATCTGGTTTTCGTTAGAATTATGTATGTGTTTTAAATATTACCAAGTATATTATTTCTTGCAGATGTTTTTTAGTTACTTTTTTTTTTTACTAGAAAGATTCATAAAATTCAGTGTAAAGTTTAAAATTGCTATTAATAATTTAATGTTTAAGCAACTCATAACTGTAGTCATACAAAATATTGACTTCACAGGCTTACAAAAATAATGTTGGCAGAATTTGATTTGATATTTTAGCTGGTACGTATGTTTTGGTGTGCTGAAACTGAAAGCCAATTTTTCTCTATCACATATAGATTTTTGCCAATGCTGGGTATATACCGACATGATTTCTTCATTTTGTAGAATATTTTCATGATCGATTATAATGGAAACATACTAGAAGTATAAAAGTTACTATATATTATATATTGGTGGAAAAGTCACAGAAGAAATTGTCATAGGCAACATATATTGACAAAAATCTATGTGTGATAGATTTTTCTTTTTTATAATATATAAATTTTATGTACACATTTTGTGTGTACATATGCTTTTAAAAGTCTATTTTTTCTGTTAGCAAAGAACCAGTCATTGCCAGGCTAAAATGTTGGTGCCTATTTATATATTTGATGAAATTTTAATAAATCTTGATTATATATGTAATGATGCATACGTTAAAAAAAAAAAAAAAAAAAGAAAAAGGTATACAATGCTGTTGATTTTGGTATGTTTGCTTAGTATTTAATTCCATACTAATGAAAAAATACTTTTATTTTAATCATTTATATTCTGTAGTAAAATATGTACGAAATGTAGTTAACAATAGAGAGTAGAGTCTGGTTCATCGAATGTTGGATTCTTTCAACCCCTGAGGTAGTGGGTTTATAATTACTGTTCTGGCCGAAGACCTTTGCTGCTATAATGATACTATAATCCGTTGATTGTAAATTTGCTCTCAAACAGGTGTCATATCAGTGCTAGATCATCCACTGGACTGTTCAAGTGGGTCTCTTTTGAAATTGGAGCTCATATTCAGGTCTGGTTGGTAAAGTAAGGGTCTCGTAGTGTCCTTGGGTCAGGTACGTGGGTCCAGTCTCCTTTATAGGTTTCTGGTATCCTTGGTTCTACGACCTGGGATCCTTGCGAGATGGTGCTCTAAATCATGTGGCATTATTTTAGTATATGGGGTTGATGTTGGAGTGACTGGACTTAGCTTCCTGCCAATGCTGTATTGTATATGTTCTTAAGAGTGTGGGGCAGTTGATGGAATATCTCTGTTACATATCAGGTCTTATTAAAGGTGGGATAAAAGGATTTCTTTGCGTCAGCATGGACTCCTGCCCAAGAAAGTTTACCAATTTCACGTATTTTTGCACGTATATTTTCTCTTTTACTAATCTAAAAGCAGAAAAATTCCATGAACTCTGGAACTGTTGTAAGGAATTTTTTTTTTTTTTCTTATTTTTTAGCTTTTAGCCAACATTTTTTAAAGGACATCTAGATATTCAAATTGACTTGTTCCTAAAGTTACCAGATAAGAGATACCAAATAAATTTACAAAAGTCTGTTGGGGGAAACAAAAAATCCTTGATTTGTCTTTTACTTACAAAAGTCTGTCGGGGAAAAAAAAAAATCCTTGATTTGTCTTGGGGGAAAAAAAAAAAATCCTTGATTTGTCTTTTACTTACAAAAGTCTGTTAAGGAAAAAAACAAAAACAAAATCCTTGATTTGTCTTTTTAGGTTTTCATGAATTATCAGAAATATTTTATTGTATACACAAAATTTTATGCATCAAGGTAATATGGAATACCCAGAGAATGAAAACTACAGTTCCAAATCTTATGAAAAGATTTTTTCATTAAAACTCTTTAAAAAATTTATAATGTGGAATAATTAAATTTTTCTGCCACACTCCTACATTTTACATCTTATAAAATATTGCAAGAATATGAAAAAAAAAAAAAAAAAAGTTTGGATTGCAATGGGTAGTAACTAGTAACATAACTGTAGAACAGATGTGCAGTCGTTTTTTGTCACCAAAATAACCAAAAATTGCCAAATCTGCTCTGTACAAGATTTGTTTATTTTGGTAATCCAAAGTGGTGGCAATCAGGGAAATCATGAAAAATCAGGGTACTTTATCAATCTAGAAATATCAGGAAAAAATCAGGGAATTTCGTAAAAACACCCAAAAATCATGGAAATTTTCATTTTTGCCCTGAAAGCATGACTTGAAAGATCGCCAAACAAATGTTATCTTATCTACGATTGCACAATACTGGCTGCTTTCTAGTTGAATCTCACCAAGTTAACATTTACAAAAAAAAAAATAATTAAATATTTTTAGTGCAACAACTTGAGGAATAATTTTGTCTAGAATCTAGATGTTAATATATTACGCACTTAAAATGAGTTATATTTTTATAATTTTTGTTAATTTCTCCAAAATTAAAATTTTTTCATTTTATTTTCCTTTTTGTAAGTGAACCAAGAAAAAATAAAAAGATGAAATAATTTGCCCATTAGTACCTATATTTTTTAAATTGCAGTGTTTTAGCGAGCATGCTACATAACAGTGTGCCCAGTGGCAGAAAAACTGTGACACGGCGACATAGTCGCACACACAGAAAAACGGCTTGCGGAAAGTTTTTGTCTGCACTAATAAAAAAAATTTGGCTGCAACTTTCGAATAACAATTCACTTAAAAAAAATTCTGTATCAAAACTAAAACTAATAATTTTATTATTTATATTGTATTGTCAAACATTGCTATAAAATATTTAATTGAATGAGATGAATTGAATGAATACACACAATTGTTTATACTATATTGTTCTGCTGTAAAATTGTATTCGTGTATTGTTGCACGAGATCACCACTGATGTTAAGCCCCCCTCCCCAATCAACTTTCAGGCTTTTTGAGTGTAAGCCATTTTCACCCCAGATTACACACAAATTTTGCAGACAGATTATGAAATTTTAAAAGCCTGTTGCAGACAGCTACAAAACTTTCTGCCACTGGGACAGTGAGATATACACAAAATTATGGAATGTATATAATAGGTAATGGAAATCATAGAAATTTGTCAAAATTAATCATGGAAAACATGGAAAAATCAGGGAACTTTATTTCTGAATTTCTGTAGCCACCCTGTAATCTCTTCAGTTTGTTTCACTGTCGTTTTTGAATTTCTGCATCTTCTCAGAAATAAGTATTTTAGAAGATACAGTAGAGAGCCAGAAATCAGCCTACGTAAAATCTGCTGAAGTCCGAAATCCGCACAGCTTGTCAGATATATAAACAGTAAAATTCACTGTTAATAAATTACGAACTGCAAATCAGAACTTTTAAAAATGATCTTGAATGCAGATTCTGTACTTGCATTTTATTATAAAAAAAAAAAAAGTTATTGATGATAGAATTATTTACAGTATATTAACTAATTAGGCGGCGCCAAAGCTCTCGTTACAGGAACAATTTTTTAAGAATTTTTTTCTCTGCAAGTAATTAAGATAAATATATATTTTCCTTTTTATATTAAACATTAAAATGCCTAGCTTCATTCGTAATTTTTTCAGAAAGTTTGTAATGTAACTTATATATATATTTTCAATTATTCAAACAAAGATGTTTGTTTTTCTGCTAAACATCAGCAAAATAAAAAGAAAAAAAATCAGCAAAAATAACTCATTTGAGTACAAGGCTTTAAAACAATGGATATGAAACAAAATAATTCTTTTCTTAAATTACAACAAACAGGTATTAATGAAAGTAATTTAAAAGGATTTTGCAGTTTTTAAAAATGTGTTCTCCAATCTTCTTCCATTTTGAAAACACACCATATCTTCTACCAAAATATATATATTTTTTAATTATTTAAACTGTATATGATTAGAAATACACATTAAGACCCAAAATAATCGAAAATTCATATTTTCAGTGGGATTCATAATTCATATAGCGACGTTTAGTGGGTTAAATCCATCAATGAGTATACAATAACAAAATAATTTTTAAAAATGTTATCTGATGAAAACATAACCATAGGAAAGAACCAACTTAAATTATTAAAACAAAATTATGTTACAAATTAAGAATAGATGAGTATTTACAAATATACAGGAAAAAAAAAAAACTCAATTATGTATGTATGCATGTACAAGTGTAGTTTTGAAAACTACATTTGACAGATTTTATCGAAATTTGGCATTTTTTTTTTTTTGTCTACATTCTTTTAATGTTTAATATTATTCCTATGTACCTAATAATTTAATATTAAATTGAAATTGTGTCATTATTCACTAGTCTGTGTTTAGTTTGAATGATAATCTGCATTTATTATTAAAAGTGATATTTTTTAAGGGCCCTGAAATCTGCCAAATCCTGAAATCCACACAACCTTTGATCTCGAGCTGTGCAGATTTTTTACTTTACTGTATTTGCCAAATAAAGCTCTATATTAGCCATTGCCAACTGGCGACCATTACATTTAAAATGACTACCAAAAATTCAAATTGTAGTCACCAAATGTGATGACCATTTTCTAGTTCATTTAAAAGAAATCAAAAGCATAGGATAAAATACCATATCGGCCAACAACTACGAAATTACCATAATTTCTATGGGGAACAGTAAGTAACCACGGAATTATAGCTCCTTAGAAAAATGTAGTATCGGTCGGGATTCATCCACAGTTGATCTTTTTTTTTTTTCACTTATTTTTTTTTAACTTTGAACACAATCACAATTTCAAAAGTTTTCAGCGAAAGAAAGTAGTATTTGGCGTTTTCAGAATGCATCGCTACCGAAAATTATCCATCCAAAAAAGACCAAAAGTTGAAAAATAGGACAAATTCTATTGATTAATGGTGTAATAATAACCGGTTTTAGCAATTGATTGGGATGAAAGGTAAATTTTGTCATTGAAATAGTGAAATGTTTATTTCAATAATGATCTGCAAAATTTTGTTGCATATTTCAGGAAATGGCTTTGAAGAATTGCAAGTTTTCTTATTTAGCAAAGCAATAATTCTATATTTGGGCAATTATTTGCTTTATGAAACTTAAATTTTGGCAATTAGCCTCAAAACAATTACACATTTCAATAATGGGCCACAAAAGTATTGCGCATTTCAGTGAATAACTTTGTGAAAAGGTTGAATTTTATAGATTTGCGACGAAATAACAGCCTATTTCTGCAATTATTCACATTATCGAAAATAAATATTTATATTTAGTGGTGAAATGATTTCACATTTCAATAATAACTCATGCAAAATTATTGTACATTTCAAAAAATAGTTTTAAAAAAGGGTAAATAAAAATGAAATAACGGCATATTTCGGCAACTGCCCACAAAAAATCACTTCGAGAATCATCTTTAAAAAGAAAAATTTGCAAATTTTATTAATTGGTGGTGTACTGTTATACCTAAAACTGGCTACCAAAGTTGTTACAATTTTTTATTTATCTGGTAGCCAGGGCTACCATTCATAATTGCAGGGGTAGTACTTGTCCTGATTTTCCTGAAGTTTTTAAAAATGTCCTGAAATGCCCTTAAATATGATAAGGTGTCCTAAAATTCCTGAAATTTTTCAGCTGTTATGCAATATATTGACATTTAAACTACCCAAATTAAGCCAAAAACCAAACTCACTCTGTACTGCCACACTTTGCTGTAATCACTAGACAAATAATATATTAAAATCCTTATAAGCAGCTTTATTTCTGCACAGCTGCACTCATTCTTACTTTTTATTCCCATTAATCGAGTACCATAGGTAATGGAAGTACTGTATTAGGTCAGAATTTTTGATTTCAAGTTTTCAACTGATTTATTTGTTTTAATACCTTCTGGATCCATGAAAGTGGTTTTCCGCAGTTGATCAGTATTTGTATGTGGGTATGTATGTAGGTGGGGAATCTTTTGACTGTCATATATTCTTAATTAATAAAGTGACAAAACCTCAGAATTGAGACAAGTCTGGTGTACAGATGATTTTTTCAATTTTTGGTGAAAATTAAAAATTAGAAGTAGGATATTGAAAACTTATAATGGAATTGTAAGTCTATATCTCAAAACGGCTCTTTGCTACATAAACATCCTTTTGGATGTCCTTTCATGTATGTATATATTGGTTGGTTAGTTCAGAAAAAATGATTGACATCCTGTATAAATATTTGAAATTTAAGTCTTTTAAGTGTGTTCCTTTAAAAAGAGCTCTCTATGGATTTTCTTCAGACACACCCTATTAACTTCCTTCTATATGTGTTTTCGTATGCGATTGTTTGTTAGTTTCCAGTGAGTAGTAGTAGATGATGGCTAAATCCTGGTGAAAACTGGCAGTGGAACCGAAAATTGATAACTCAAAAAAAGCTCTAAGATTTTCTTTGAATTTGCAACAGAAATCCCTTTTAGATGTGTCCCTTCATGTGTATTATTTGGTTACTACAGGAAATTTGACAAATGTCCTGATTAGATAAGTCAATTTTAGATCTCAGAAAGGGGTGTTACCGATTTTTTTCTAAACTCTGTTTTGTATTTGAAACATATGTATTAGTTTTATCTCACATGAAAATTGTTACTAATTTTGTCCTGAAATTTTCAAAAATGTATGTCCTAAAATTTCACCTTATGCTAATACTACCCCTGTAATTGTTAGTCTAGAACATTATCGGCAAGTTATTGTTTTTTAAAGAGGTCTGATGGGGTCATTCCATGAGACCCATAGTCTCAGAGTTTGACGAAACTTGGTGTATTTGTTCCTTTTATGGATTTAAATAAGGAAAAAAAATTTTTTTGCTTTATCTTAAATGGTTTAGGTTTTACAGCTTGTTAAAGATTTGGGAATTTCATGTTATTTTTCGATGAGGCGGAAGAATTGCAATTTGTTCTTTTATAAAGAACAATTTTTTTCTTCCATATTTACCAACCAATGTTGATGAAATTTTTTATGAGTATGCTTTAATATATAAGAAATACAGGAAAAAATAAATTAAACTAGCAAGTATTTGCACATGGCCAGGAAAAAATCCAGAAATGTTATTTTGAAAAAATTTTTAATGAAATACAGAGTTCCACTCCAAATGGATTATCATCATGAGGGAAAAAGATAATCAAAAATTTTTTTTTATTATTATTGCTCTAAAAGATGTATTCTACAACATGAAAAAATAAAATAAATGGCTTTTTGCATCCTTCTTTATTTTCTCTGACTTCAAATTTAAAATTTCCATTTCCCGCATTTTCTTGAAATCGCTAAATTAGAAGTTCAAATTTTAGTAAAATTATACAAAAATTTGAACCAAGATGTTATTTAATAAGTACAAATTTTGAATAAACATCATAAAATACAAGAATTTTCAGCAATTGTTTTGAGTTAAAAAAAAAAAAACACGATCCTTCGTCAGGAAAACAAAGTACACACGAGTACTGCAACGAAAGCAGCAAAGCAGAAAATGTTATTTGTCAACTAATTTCAGTTTAAAAGATTTTAATATATATATAATGATGATGATGATCTATTAAGCATAGTAGAAGCCAAGCAACAGATACAAGATCACTGAAACACCTATGACCAATAAGATTTAAAAATTTTTTTATCAGTGGATGAAATACACTAATGTAAAGAAACCAGTTTTATTAATTAACATTCTGCAAAACAAACGAATCAATAAAGTAACACAACAAATCTTAACTTAAAACCATAAACTTTATCAAAATTTATGAAAAAATAATTTAAGAAACATAAGATAGGAAGGAAGGAGGCAGGCGGCAAGACTTGTGACTTGCCTGTAGGGTTAAACTAGTTTCACGCCGGCAACACTCACCCAGCCTGCCACGACCAGAATAGGAGTCATATGGATTGAAAAAGCAAAATTTCAAAGCAGATGAATAACAATGAAACCACGAAGCAACAATGAAATTCACTGATCGATTACATTGTGTTTAATAGTATAATTAGAATTTTAAGGATAGTTGACAACTCAAAAAGGAAGAATCTGAAATTTTACTGGAAAAAGAAAGCTTGCATAGTAATACAAAGTAAATGCAACAAGCCTTCTGCTTTTTTTTAACACACTTTGGTGATGAAGACAACAAATAGTTTTTAATTCACAACTTAATTCTGTCCTCAATTTTAAGAGAGTTAAATCAGTTCCAAATAGTTTATCAAGAGTTTGCAAGGTTTATTTCCTAACATGGTATAATAAATGACAATCACTTTGAGTCATTTCCCACTGCACTTCTAATTTTTCTAACATACTATAACATTCAAAAAATAATTAACAATAATTCTTTTCAAAATAGTATAGCCTCAATAATGCATGTTACATATACAATAGCTTGTGACTGACTAATTACATGATGCCAAGTTTTGTTTCTGCTACTGAGCAAGCTCACTTGTTTAACCCTTTAACGTTCACTACTTAATTTATTTTAAAAATTACTAAACTAATTTTAAAAATGGCTTTTTGATACGTAGCTGATCGTAAATATTTAAAAAATAACAAAATTAGCATTGTTCCTTTTCGAGAATTTTTGGTTTGAAACATCTATAAGTTAACCTTATTAAATTCAAATAATATTTAATTTAATAAATAAAACACTTTGTAAGTAAACATTATCGACTATGAAAACTCATAAAAGTTGTTTCAGGTGAAAATAATAGTCCAGCTCTTCATTAAATGATAAAAACTAGACATGAGTGCATCATGAAACCAGCAGTTCGCACCCACACACACTAAGAAACGTCAAGTGACTTATGCATTTAGCTTCCTTTGAAGCATTATTTGTTACATTTTGGAATAGTGCTGTTATCTACAGAGCAGAAAAGGAACAAAAGTTAAAAACCTGATTAAAACAAGGTAGAAATAATAAAAAATCTACTGCATAAAAATTGTTAAATTATGTCAAATGTTTGATTTTGCTGTGAAACCAATGATCGTTAAAGGGTTAAGCATGTCAAACAAAATTTGACTTATTCAGACATCTAAACATGTACCTACACAGTAGACAGAATATCACTGAATTGTCTTGTTGCAACTTGAATGGTTTGATTGTTTACAATAAGAATAACATTTGAAATAGCAATGAGTAGTAAAATGATTAGAATTTAGATCTTGTTTTTAAAACAATATTAAATTTTAATGCAAATTTCTATTAATTAGAACATGTAATATTAATTTAGAAACTTTTTTTGTTTGTTTTGAAATTTCAGTTTAGATATAATTTTGTTGATTCAATTTAATAGCATTTATGTATGTATCTTTCTGTACATGTTGAATTAACATTCTTAAAAACTACTTTGTTGTTTTAATCATACACCACCTAATTATGTAATTCAATTTTTCATTTTATTTCAAAAACCTTTAAACTGAAATTAGTTGATAAATAACATTTTAGTTCAAAGTTTTGTATAATTTTACTAAAATTTGAACTTCTAATTTGGCGATTTCAAGAAAATGAGGGAATTGGAAATTTTAAATTTGAAGTCAGAGAAAATAATGAAGGATGCAAAAAGCCATTTATATTATTTTTTCATGTTTTAGAATACATCTTTTAGAGCAATAATAATAAAAAAAATTTTTGATTATCCTTTTCCCTCATGATGATAATCCATTTGGAGTGGAACTTTGTATTTCATTAAAAAAAATTTCAAAATAACATTTCAGGAATTTTTCCTGGCCATGTGCAAATACTTGCTAGTTTAATTTATTTTTTCCTGTATTTCTTATATATTAAAGCATACTCATAAAAAATTTCATCAACATTAGTTGGTAAATAAGGGAGATAAAAATTATTCTTTATGAAAGAACAAATTGCGTTTTCTCTGCCTGATCGAAAAAAAAACATGAAATTCACAAATCTTTAACTAGCTGTAAAACCTAAACTATTTAAGATAGAGCAAAAATATTTTTTTTCCTCATTTAAATCCATGAAAGGAACAAATACACCAAGTTTCGTCAAAATCTGAGACTATGGGTGTCAAATCATCTTTTTTTTGGTTGATTTGACATGGAATGACCCGATGGTAAGTTGAATGCTGATTTATTGTGTGAATTAAAATTAAAGGAATGAAAGCAGTGATTGAATGGTGGATGAATGAAAATTTATCAGCACATGGTTGTGAATGTACATAATATAGGAGTGCAATGCTTTTGAAATAGTTTAAAAATGAAATGGATGAATGGATTTGGTTGTGCAGGAAATATGGAGTGAATGCTCATTTTTGTAAGAGATTGGTGAGAAAGGGTTCATTGTTTGAAGAGAGTAAGTATATATCAAATTTTTAAATTAATGTTTCTTTGGGTGTATTGAGGGTGTGACGGAGCAAATTGTGACTAAGGTTGACGTGAGTTAAAAAATTATTTTACGAATGGAGAAAATTTGGTCGTGAGGTATGTATATTAACATGTGTGGGTGAGGATGCGGTGATTGGAGGTGAGAATGTGATTGTGGAAATAGAGGAAAGAGTATTAAAACGAATGTAACTTTTAAAATGAGATAAAAATACAAAAATTTTTAAAACATTAAAAACACAAGACAGACGTTTCGGCTAGAACACTAGCCCTCCTCAGTGTCAAACATACAAGTACAAACAACATTTACAAAAATTCATAATACATCATAACAAGATTAAATACTCAGGGGGAATAGCTTTAGCCTCGTTCAAGGCAGAATGTTGCATTTTGGTAAAAGCGCCCTCTAGAAAAATACGGGATTCATAGATATTTATGTTAGAAGCTAAAATTTTAAAGTTTTCAAAATCCGGAATATGATCACTATTGAGAGAATGGATTACGAGTTTTGATTTTAAATCTCCTGTTTTATATGATCGTTTATGTTCCTTTAATCTAATTTCACCTGTTCTGCCAGTTTCACCGATATATGTAGAATCACAATTTTTACAAGGAATACTATAGATTACATCTAGACGTTTAAGAGGGGGGACAGCGGGTTTAAAGTTTGAGAGAAAGTTACTAATACGGAGTTGAGGTTTAAAGCTAGTAGAGATATTAACTGTTCTAAGTAATTTAGAGATATTTTCGGAAATACCTTTATAATAAGGGATAGTCGTACGATAAGTGGAATTTTTAACTTTAGGATGAACTGATTTATATGAAAAATAGAACTCTTCTTTATAAATTCTTTTAATAAAATGAGGGGGGTAACCATTATTTTTTAAATCAGAAAAAATTTTGGATAGTTCAATGTTTAATAATTCGGAATTACTACAATAATGCTTTGCACTATGTAAAAGAGTACGAATGACTGCAAGTTTATGCGATAAAAGGTTAGCTGAATTGAAGTTAAGATATTGACCAGAGAAGGTGTGTTTTCTATAGACTGAAGTTGAGAAATGTTAAAAATCATTGACAGATTTATGCATTATAAGGATGTCAAGAAAGGGTAGTTCATTATTAATTTCAGTTTCAAGGGTAAACTGGATAGCAGGACATAAAGAATTAGCAAAATCTAAAATATCGTTAACATAAAGTTGCTTAGTAATTACAAAAACATCATCCACATATCTTTTCCAGAAAAAAAATTTATCATGTAACTGGGAATTAATTTTGTTTTCTAAGTGTTGCATTACAATTTCAGCTATTACGACAGATATAGGGGCACCCATGGCAGTTCCATTAATTTGACGGTAGTAAGAATCATTAAAAATAAAACAATTAGAAGATAAACAAAAAGTGGTAAGATCAAGTACAGTATTTAAATTAGTGTCAACATTAAAATTAGGATAAATATCTTGAATAATATTACATGCAAATGGTATTAGAATAGAAGTAAAGAGAGATACAACATCTAAATGATATCATAATACAACTAGAGGGGACTTGAATTTATTTTAAAGCATCTAGAAACTGAAATGCAGAATTTAAACTATAATCAGATGAAGTAATGAGGGGTTTTAATAAATTTGATTGAAAACGTGAAAGATTGTAAAGGGGGGACTTAGTATAATCAACAATGGGACGAAGGGGGATGTTAGGTTTATGTATTTTAGGTAAACCATAAAAGATAGGTGCAGAACCAGTATAACATTTTAACTTCGATGAGAGAACACGATCAATGGATTTAGATTTTTCAAGTTCACTAATG
>OZ005662.1:91686182-91780182 GCA_963930645.1 Salticus scenicus
AGCGAATTAAGTTTGCGTTGGAATGAGGGGGTTAAGTCTTTGTCTAAGAGTTTATAAGTAGAATTATCATTTAAGAGTTCATATGCTTTTTTAACATAAACAGACTTGTTGAGGATAACAGTTATGCGGCCTTTATCAGCACGTGTGATGACAATAGAAGTGTCGTTTGATAAGTTTTTATCGCATAAACTTGCAGTCATTCGTACTCTTTTACATTGTGCAAAACATTATTGTAGTAATTCCGAATTATTAAATTAACCCTTTATCGCATAAACTTGCAGTCATTCGTACTCTTTTACATTGTGCAAAGCATTATTGTAGTAATTCCGAATTATTAAATATTGAACTATCCAAAATTTTTTCTGATTTAAAAAATAATGGTTACCCTCCTCGTTTTATTAAAAGAATTTATAAAGAAGAGTTCTATTTTTCATATAAATCAGTTCATCCTAAAGTTAAAAATTCCACTTATCGTACGACTATCCCTTATTATAAAGGTATTTCCGAAAATATCTCTAAATTACTTAGAACAGTTAATCTCTACTAGTTTTAAACCTCAACTCCGTATTAGTAACTTTCTCTCAAACTTTAAACCCGCTGTCCCCCCTCTTAAACGTCTAGGTGTAATCTATAGTATTCCTTGTAAAAATTGTGATTCTACATATATCGGTGAAACTGGCAGAACAGGTGAAATTAGATTAAAGGAACATAAACGATCATATAAAACAGGAGATTTAAAATCAAAACTCGTAATCCATTCTTTCAATAGTGATCATATTCCGGATTTTGAAAACTTTAAAATTTTAGCTTCTAATATAAATATCTATGACTCCCGTATTTTTCTAGAGGGTGCTTTTACCAAAATGCAACATTCTGCCTTGAACGAGGCTAAAGCTATTCCCCCTGAGTATTTAATCTTGTTATGATGTATTATGAATTTTTGTAAATGTTGTTTGTACTTGTATGTTTGACACTGAGGAGGGCTAGTGATATTTTTAATGTTTTAAAAATTTTTGTATTTTTATCTCATTTTAAAAGTTACATTGGTTTTAATATATTAATGAGACGTATAAATTATGTTTAATTTTATTAAAAGGAAAGAGTATGTTTGGGAAGCAAAAATACAATAGAAGTAAGAGTGCATGGTGTATGGGTGGTTGGTGAGGTTGAAAGAGACATGAATATTTTTTTGAGGTGGTTAAAAATAAGTGTGGATGTATTGACGAATCTGATTAAAACATATTCTGTCTGGTATGGCTGTTATTTTGGATTATTGGAGATCATATGGAGGACTGCCAAATGAGGGACCAACATTTGACAGTCAACCATAGCGTAATTTTTAACCACTTCACCAGCTATCCCGAGATAAATTGTGAGAAATGTAGTAGTTCACACATTACAGTGACCAACGAGAGGATTAAAAATCTATATACTGGTGCATGCATGAATACAATCGAAGGAGTGTGGGGTAATATTAAGCATAAGTTCAGCTGGATTGGAAATAGAAGAAACACTAAAGATAAAGTACATTTTGATTCACATTTCGCTGAGTATATGTGGTGTCAAAAATCTGAAGATAAATTTAGTGTCTGTTTACGCTCTGTCGCTAAAGTCTATGTCTTTGGGTTCATTAAATAACGTAAGTTTTTGTTTATATTTACTACTGTTTTCTGCCTTTTTTCATTATTTTCATTTACCTTATGGAGGTTCTGGAATGCTGGTCCCCTGATTTAAAAAAAATAAAGTTTCGTTGCATATGATGCCATGTTGTTTTTGTCAGAAATTTTTTTTTTTTCTTAATTTTGCCTGTTTTATTTTTCCAACAATCTAGCAGGGATTTCAGAAGTGCTGGCTTCTCATTATAGAAAAAGAAAAGCTTTCGTTGTTTTGATATATGTAATCCCATCTCGGATTCTGACAAAAATATTTTGGCATCATTGCGACAAAAATTTTAGATTGTGAAGAGACCGTACCCTGTTTTACAGATCCCATATTAATAAAGGCATTTTGATAGTTTCAAAAAATTAACTTTTTATATGTAACTCATGAATACTGTTAAACCCCCCCCCCCTTCCCCTGTTGTGTATCACTTAAGATTAGTTGCAGATTTGTTAAATTCATTGATTGAATTGGGAATTTCTATCTCTAAGGTAAAAAATTAAAATAAAAATCTGTAAAAAAAAATATAAGTTAATATGGTGGAAAGGAATATGCTGGGGTGATTGTGTTCAGGTAATTTACGTGATTTCAGGCATTTTTCATTTTGGTACTAGAATTCGTTTTTATGGTTGTTAAATTCATAAAAAAGGACTAAAATATCAGATTCATATGATCGCTAAACCTAATTAAAACTATACTCTTGCACAAAGTTTAGGAAGATTTACAGACGATCAGTTTTTTTTTTAATTTAAAGACCTATATCTAGATGAAATGCTTTTAAACACTGGATATATATAAAGAATAGGGTCTTCCACTTTTTTTTTTTCAGTGAAGATTAAGTTACGACAATAATTAACCCTTTAGAGCTCACTACCCTTTAAAGTTGGAATTTTAAAAATTCCAGAAACTGATTTTTAGACATTTGTATTAGCTATATTTTAAAGCAAAAATTTCACGTATATCTGTTTGTTTGTCCCCCCCTTGGGGAGCGAATTTCAAAAATTCCAGAAATCGATTTTTAGACATTTGTATTAGCTATATTTTAAAGCAAAAATTTTACGGATATGTTTTTTTGTTCGAGATATTTAACATTATTTCATTTAATTCTCGCGTTAAAGCGCTCTTTCAAGTCTGAAGTGGAAAGGCAGTCAATGCGAGCGCCATCTTCTAAAAGCGACCAAAATGGGGCCATTCTGATAACACAGCGTCGGCGGTCCATAGTGTACGTCCATGGGCCAGGTCTTTTTGAAACCGGTCGGTAGTACTTACCTTAATCTTATGGTGTGTGTGTGAAGTTTTCAATTTTAAAATTCTCATTCTTAGTTGATTTTCTCACTTCATATGCACATCTCTAATCAGCTAAAAAAAATTTTTTTAATGGTGAATAAACTTAAAAGTATCTACCAGCCACTGGTGAATAACTTGAAATTTCAATTTTCAGATTTAAGGGAAGATTCTTTTACCTCCAAAATAAATAGTGCTGATTGTAAGAAATGCCAGGGGAACCTCTATAAAAATGGCAGTCGTCTTTTCTTAAAGGGAAAAAAAAAAAAAAAAAGCCCTCCCTTTTTACACACACACAGCACCTGTCATCGTTTTGTTTATTTTTTCTATCCTCTATGTTGCAATTTTCTTGCATAGCAAAAGTAGACTACCATTTTCACTGTTACGTATGTGAGTACTTGGGCGCAATTCTACTCTGTGAAAAGGATGTATGACAGAGCTATACTGGTGCTGAAGGAACATAGCTGATAAGTAAACATCCATTCCTTTATGTATCTCTCCTTTTACCCGCATTTTGAAAGAAATACAGTATATTTAACCATATGAATGAGGCGCTGCTGAAGGAAAACAGTGTGTATCTATGTGTATGTATAGGCTATATGTTCTGGCTTTCCTGCAATGATTGGCGAAAAAACAAAATGGTGAATGTTGACATGACATTCAAGGTGCTGTGAAACTGACCTTAATGACTCTATCACTTGGGTGACTTTCATTCAGCATTTTAACACAACACAATGGTGAAGTTTTTTTAAAGTGATAGTCGAAAACATTTATCAGCAGAAAATGTGCTCACTGTGAACAAAGCTGCATAAAAATGTTGAACGAAAGTATACCATGTGATATGCCCTTAAGAGACTCCATAGTAGGTAGATAAGTGTCTAAAAGCTTCTAGGCAATTTTAAAGTGTTGAAATAGTTGACTAGGTTCTGCAATGGATAAGAAAGTATCATCAGGTGTTGTACTCTGCCAAATTGTTTAGAGTCAGCATTAAAACAATATATATCCTATAAAGGTATTTGTTGTTTTATATTAATTTATTTTTTTTTTTTAATAATTTTATTAGATACTTTAGTTATTAACAAAGTTAAATAAAAGGATGAGGATCCATAAGAGGGTTTTTCGACCCTGAGGAATTTAAAGTTTCTATTTTATTATATGAATGGTTTGGTTAGACCTAGACCACTATAAATAAAAAAAAATATGTGAATTAACCTCAATAGTTGAGTGTAATTGCTATGAAATATGACATAAGTATCAATGCGAAGGCTTCTCTATAGTGTTACTTTATTCATGATTAATTACTCTGAAGATTATTGTTAAAAAAATATTTGTGAAAGAGTTCTGTCTTTTACAGAACTCTTGAAAAATGAAAAACATAATTTTAATTTTTTTTTTTTTTTTTCATCATGATGTGACTTATATTTTAGTTTCTCATCAATGATTATTTATTGGAAAATAATCTTTTAACCTCAATTCGTATTTAGATTAGCCACATTTTCAGGAAAGAACAATGCAAGAAGCATTTCATGTAACAATTGGCAACATTTCTAAGGTAAATCGAACCCGCCTGTTGCCAAAGTGAAATATAGACCAGAAGTTTAGTATCCAAGATGGTGGCCAAAACTGTTTTTTTTACATGTTTTGAGGTGTGAGGAATCCAAAAATAAGAAAATTGACCTGGTGTCTGTCTTTAGGGTGTCTGTTAGTCTGTACACACAATATCTCTAGAGCAAATGATTGCAGAGTGGTCAGACTAGTTTTAAAATATTACTTATATCACTGGCAAGGACTCTTTTGACTTGTATACATTGTAATTTAAAAACTTCGTAAGTTATTCGAAATTTACTATTTTTATGACATGGGAGAATAGGACAAATTTCTGCTTAAATGTGTATTAAAATGTATACTTTTAACTATAAAAATGTTAAACCAGCTTTAAAATATCAGTCATGATGCTGGAATGAACATAACACTGTTCTTGAAAAAAAAAAAAAAAAAGAAATCCCAGAGACCATTCCTGCTGATTTTTATGTCAAGTGACCTTTTTGAATCTGAGTATGACATCCATTTTGCCCAATCATCCACTTTTTTCTTGAGACGCCACCCCCTCCTCCCCATTTTTATCACTGTTTAGTAATTTTATGGACAAGAATTAGATTTGGAGGGTGGAAAAAGATTATTTTAACACTCAAAAAATATAATATATAATAGTTTAATAAAATATAATAAATGTAATTCATCATAATTCAGGGGAAAATCCCCCCCCCCCCCTCTCACTAAATTTTCTCCTTGCTACAAAAGTTCATGTTTTAGAATTTTTCACCTTTCTAGCCCCTCATAAGATATGTAACAGTTAAAATAATTCCTCCTCTCTCCAAATCAAATTCATAGCTGCAAAATTACTCGAGTGATAAAAAAAATAGTAGGGTGTCTCAAAAATAAAGTGGATGATGGGACAAAATAGGCATCATATTCAGATTCACGAGGTCATTTACATAAGAATTTGCAGGAATGGTGTTGGGGCCGATTTTCATGCAGAGCACTGTAATTAAATATAAAAATTCAAGTTTAAAAATTTCACAAGTTATTTGAAATTTAAATATTTCTTAACATGGCAGGATAGAGCAAATTTTCGCATAAATGTCCAATTTTAGTGTGATATTTTCATCATAAAGATGCCAGACCACTTTTAAAATATCATGTAGGATACTGTTATGAACATCTTTGAATTTTATAATTTAAAAATTTCAGTAGTTATTGGAAATTAATTTTCTATATATGGCAGAATAGGACAAATTTTTGCGTAAATGCCTAATTTGAAGGATATTTTCATCATAAAATGGTCTGACCACTTTTAACCCATATTTCACCATCGTCCTAAAAATAGGACACCATGCATAAGTGGTATTTTTATAAAGTCTTTTGAATATTTTAATTCAAATTAAAGGCGATATGTTATTTAAAAGTCCAATAAATATATATGTGTCTTTTTCGTTAGTTTAAATTAACATTTAATGTACTTTTTTTAATTTTTAAAATGATGATTCTTGAAGATTTATTCATTTACATTTTCAACACATTATTACTTAACCCCTTAACGCGCGGTGTCCTCGCTGCGAGGACGCAAAATTTAAGATCCAGCTGCAAAAATTCATCCCGGAAATTTATTAGCAAAAATTTACGTTTATAACCTATCAGAAAAGGCCGGTTTTTTTTAACCTGAAAATTTAAAATTTCTTTTAGTTTAATTTAGTTCCTGAATTCCGGTGGCAGTATAATTTAAAAGATCCGAATTGTCTTGTGCCGCAAAGGGTTATAAGGATTTTACGTTCGAGAATAATGGATTTATAAATTTATTGAGGTAATATTCTACATTTTTGTACTGGTAAAACATTTATATAAAAATATTTGTATAGATGGTCTGTTTCCCTTATATTACTGACTGTCCTAAACCATTGTCCTATTTTTTAGGACAGCCTGTACCGATTAAGCTAATGAAAGGTTGGTAAGTTTTTTTATTTTGTGCGTGTACATAGGCTTAAAAAAAAAACATATATTTAAGATTTTATAAAGAAAAAAATATTTTCAATGCTTGGTATGATATGGTTTAAAATGTTATTTATATGTTTCTAGCTTTGAACGTCTTTGACTGAAAATATTTTAATTCGAAAATTTCATAAGTTATTCCAAATTTAAGATATTATCATTAGAGCAGAATCTTTCATATAAACTTGTATTTTGAGGATCATTGCATTGAAAATAGTATGAAATTACATTGGAACTAATAAAACAAATTAAGAATTAGTGTAAGATAAATATAAATGTATCAAACTGAATGGTTGGTAGCTAAAGGTAGAAATTAAGAAATTTGGTTGGTGGCCACTGGCCACTAGCCTTCATTTTTTTAGTGGCCACTTTTAAAAAGTTAGTGGCCACT
This sequence comes from Salticus scenicus, assembly GCA_963930645.1. Classification (NCBI taxonomy): domain Eukaryota; kingdom Metazoa; phylum Arthropoda; class Arachnida; order Araneae; family Salticidae; genus Salticus; species Salticus scenicus. Next base: position 91,693,063 of record OZ005662.1, read on the forward strand.
GGCCACTCGCTGATAAAAGTAAAATAAAATTTTCTTTTCTTTAATTTTTTCAATGTTCAGTCTTGACAAATCATTAAGAAAATAATTAAGGTAGTCAACTTTTTGAAACTCATCCACAATAATACATTTCTGATAAATTTTAATAAATGAAATAGGAATAGATTTAGATAATTTATACTATGAATGTAAGAAAATACTATTCAATACAAAATTCATATGTTTAAAATGCTCTTTTGGTTATATTATTTTATAACAGAAAAATTCTGATTATATTGCATCTTCATTATCCTGAATAGTGTCGATTTTCTACTTTTTCAAAAAAAAAAAAAAAAAGTCTTTGATTCATGAAAATATATTAGTATATGTAAATAAAAAAAAAATGTTTTTTTAATAATACTTTTTTATTTTGCAAGTTTCTTTTTCCTTTTTTTTTCTTGTTACAAATGAATTATAAATGAATTTTTCTTTAATAATAATGAATTTTTAATAATTTGCAATATAATCCCCCTCTCTAACTGAATTTAGAGAGTGTGACTGTAGTCGAGATTTCACAATGTAATTGTAGCTGTCACTTTTTAAAAAGTTAATTTTGACATATTTTAAAACTTTCCCTTTCGTAAAAAAAAAAAAAAAAAAAAAAAAAAGGCTTTAAATGTGCGTTCCAACTTCCTTTTGAAGGACTTTTTTACTTTTTTTGGACGAATGTGAATTAATTTTGGACATTTGGAGACGGGGCTATTGAAGTGAAAATGTGTCGAATGACGGTTTTAATTTTTCTACGAATGTAACGTAATACAATCGGAGTTTCAGCGAATTGATTATCTCACGAGCTTCCTTTTCGTCTCTTTCTCCCGAAAGTCGGCCGAAACTCTCATTTTGACATTTTTTAAAAATCAAAATCTAATACTTTTATAGAAAAATGGAAAAAAAGCCATACATTTTTTTAGTATATGAATAAGACTACCTGCCAATTTCCAGTGCTTACTGTTAAAATTGACTTCCGAAAATGTCTAAGTGGCAATGTTAGATTTGAGAAAGCCTGAATTCGAGGCGCACGGCGCGTTTACTGCGAAAACGCCGTCGCACGATCCAAGTTTGCATTGGAATGTGGTATTCTATAAAGAATGGGTAGAAGAATTTTAAGTGTTTACTATTAAAATTGACTTCCGAAATATGTTAGCAAGTGGCGAGGTTAGATTTTAGAACAGCCTGAATTCTTTGCGCGGTGCGTTTACTGCGAAAAAGCCACCGCGCGATCCAAGTTTGCCTTGGAATGGGGTGTATTTTATAAAGAATGGGTAGAAGAGAAGTGGCCACTGCAGTGGCGACCAAAGGCAATTTCTTTAGTCGCCACTTTTAAAAATCTAGTCGCCATGTGGCGAGTAGCGACCGCTAATTTCTAGCTTTATTGGTAGCCCGTATTTGTCAGATCGGGTAGTTTGTCCATTGAACATTTTCTCTTCTGGCAGATTATACATACGTTGGGGTTAGACGCTCGATTCTTATCAACTAAGGAGCACACCGTTGACACTGTATCCTGCAAAAAATGGCAGTATATTATAAAATACAAAGAAACTACCTTCAATAACGCAATTTTGTTGCCAAATCGTTTTTCCCAAGATCTAAAACATTACTTAAAAATATGCAACAAATATCCAATAGTTTACATCATACACATTCAACATTCAACCACTAAAAAACGTATATCTGACAGATTTTATATTCCAAATATAACAAGACTAACGGTGGCCGTCTTGGGCGCCATCTTAGAACTCTTTGACTCAGAGCTTAAGGTAAGTACATTTTGAGCATTGCAATGTGTTTGACATCTGAAAAAACCCCTAAGTAAACGTTTAAACTTTAAATCATTTTAAGTCAGTGGATAAGGGTAATAGAGTTTTGGCTGCCATCTTCAATATCAAATTTCACTTTGGCAACAGGCAGATTCATATTCATCGGGGTCAAAATATTTTAAAAGCCTTGTTTCCTCAAGTGTTACATAGGAAACTTCTTGTGCTTAATAGAGATGGATTTGTTACTTTTGTTTAACCTGTATTTGGGCCGATTTTGTTTAACCTGTATTTGGCATAACTAAATGTGGTTTGTATTTTCATATCAAAATGGAAAAAAAGTCGATTTTTGAAAATTTTGTTCAGTAAGTTGTCTGCTGAGTTATTTCATGTGTATGCAATACATATAGCTTTGTTGTAGTGTTTGTTGAATTAACAAATTTTATAGTTTTTTAGATTACTATGCACTTGATTATTACCAACCCTACTATTAATATTGTATTGAACATAATCTTTTTGATGCATAATTTTTTATTTATATTTTAATTTATAGAATTTTTACTTTCTTCTATATGTAATATAGAGAAAGTATTGGATTCGTAAAAATTTTCGACCTCGGGTTTTTGATGGATTTACACGTTTTGAGAGCTGTAGAACACGATTTGACCATTTTTAGAAAATGTCTGTCTGTCTGTCTGTCTGTCTGTCTGTGTGTGTGTGTGTGTGTGTGTGTGTGTGACAAAATTTTGTGGCAACTGTATCTCAAGAACTACTGCACAGAATTTCATACAAATTGGTATGTAGTTTCATCTTGACATAAATTAGTGCCTATCAACTTTTGGTAAAAATTGTCTTACAGGTTGCGTTGCCATCCCGCTTTTTCTAAATTTTTAACATGGTGATATAGGACAAAATTTTGTATAAATGTGCATAAAGAGAATTATTTTTTAGTAATCATTATGAAATTTACAAGAATTATTTATAATAGAGATAGTCAACTGGGAAAAAAATTTTGTATGCGTAGGAGCCTCGCCACACCCCCTGGGGGGGAAGTCTCTCCTCGTGGGGAGTAAATTTTCATAATGGGTATCTTTCAAAAGAGCTCAACAGTACCTTTAAAACGAATGGTTGAACCATAGATCTGCGATAATTTAAAACAAAGTTATCGATTTTTTTTACTTTTAATGAAAAAAAAACTTAGAAAAAAATCGTTTTTTTTTTTTTTTTTTTTTTAAACGAAATTTAACGAGACTTGGTATTTAGTTGGCCCCTGACATAAACTGAGGCTGATTAGATTTGGGGATCGATCGTTCAACAGGTGGCGCTCTGATCGTATTTTTTCTAAATTTATAACATGGCAGTATAGGAAAAAATTTCGTATAAATGTACATAATGAGAGTTATTCTTAACCTGTGATTGTGAAATTAATATGAATTATTGATAATAGTAGTAGTTAATTAGGAAAAAAATTTGGGGCATCGCTTCCCCCCCTAGGGGGAAGTTCCCCCTATCCCAGTGGGGGGTGTAAATTTTCAAGATCGGTATCTTTCGAAAGGTCTCGTCAATACCTTTAAAACGAATGATTGAACTATAAATATGTGGTAATTTAAAACAAAGTTGTCGATTTTTATTACTTTTAACAAAAAAAAAAACAATCTTTGAAAAAAATCGTATTTTTTTTTTTTTTTTTTTTTTTTTTTTTTAATATTGTTACTGCGTGAATTTGTATAAGAAAATATAGAAGAAAGTCTTGTGGTGGCCACAACATACTAGTTTAATTATTTTTTCATATTTCTTTTTTAGCTTTCATTATATCTTCTTATCTTCCAATTCTTGCTTTTATTATAATTTTTTTTTTTTTTTTTTAATGTGTATATTTCATTTGCAAGAAAAAAACTTTTATTTATATTTTCCCCTAAAATGTGTTGTATTATGAAAAGTTAAATATTTATTTTAATAACTTGATTCATTATGAGCCATTTATTGTTTTCTCGACACCAAGTAAGAGGGCTGTTTTCCAGACGAGAAATTTAAGACAGGATGATGGGATTCATGCCTGAAATTATAAAAGTTAAATTCACAGATTCTGATTTTCTTGCACAAAAAATTTTAGCACTTTTGGGGGGAAACTTACTTTTTTGAGCTTTGATGAAGTATAAGTACTAATGACAACTTTGATTGAAATTATGAATAAAGCCATACAGAAAAGTTCTTAATAGCCATCATTTAAAGCAAATTGTTTTTAGAAAATTTTTCAGTTTGTACTTTATAGTACTATATAAATTGCAAAAGTACGTACATAACAATTGTTTGTGGTTATATAATAATGAAGCCAGGAATTGATACTGGTTTTAAATTTTGGGTCCATTTGTTTTGAAAAATATCCTGTAAAACCTTCATTTTTACAGCCATTGTATATAAGGTTGAATATCAAGTTAATAATTTCATTGAGACAAATTAAGGCATTTATTAAAAATAATACTGGAAACATGAAAACATTTTATAAAAAGATCGTTTTTATGAAACAAAATCTTGTAAAAAGGCTCATTTTATAAATTGAAATTTTGTGAAGGATCCCTTTTCATAGATTTAAATTTTGTGAAGGGTCCATTTTTGTGGAATTTTGTCAAGGGGCAGCAAAAGGGACTTGATTCTTGCCTAGATTGACTCCTGGAAGTATGACCTTTTTTTTAGGTGAAATTACAGGTTGCACTTGTGCATAGTTTTTTTTATTTGATGAAGGGTCCAAAAGATTTTGACTAAAAACAGTTATTGCATGTTTTTACTTTCTTCTATATTCAATAGAAGAAAGTATTGGATTCGTAAAAATTTTTGACCTCGGGTTTTTGATGGATTTACACGTTTTGAGAGCTGTAGAACACGATTTGACCATTTTTAGAAAATGTCTGTGTGTGTGACAAAATTTTGTGGCAACTGTATCTCAGGAACTACTGCACAAAATTTCATACAAATTGGTATGTAGTTGCACCTTGACATAAATTAGTGCCTATCAACTTTTGGTAAAAATTGTCTCACAGGTTGTGTTGCCATCCCGCTTTTTCTAAATTTCTAACATGGTGATATAGGACAAAATTTTGTATGAATGTTCATAAAGAGAATTATATTTTAGTAATCCTTATGAAATTTACAAGAATTATTTATAATAGAGATAGTCAATTGGGAAAATTTTTTTGTATGTGTAGGAGCCACCCCCCCTGGGAGGGAAGTCTCCCCTAAACTTTCAAGATGGGTATCTTTCGAAAGGTCTCGTCAATACCTTTAAAACGAATGGTTGAACTATAAATATGTGATAATTTAAAACAAAGTTATCGATTTGTTTTATTTTTAACAAAAAAAAATTTTTTTGTTACTGAGTGAATTTGTATAGGAAAATATAGAAGAAAGTCTTGTGGTGGCCACAACATACTAGTTTTTAAATAGTGTTGTTTGTTCTCAAAAAAGTTTTCAACCAATAGTCAAGACCACGTACATATTTAAATTTTTCAATATTCCCTAATCTTTTAGAACAGGGGTGGCCAACCCGCAGCCCACCACGTAGTTTCTTGCGGCTCGCGAGGAGACTAATGATATTTAAAGTTTGACAACTTTGGTTAACGGATCAAAAATTTATAAATACGTTCTGACTTTTCAAAGTGAAAATACCTTTCAACGATTATGGTAACTAAAGAACTGCTGTAATGAAATATTATTAGATCCATTATTTATTCTTTTTATTATAGTTTTAATATATAGTCCATAAATTTTTTGATTCTATTGTAAATTTATGAATGAAAATAATTTAAATTAATGTATTCTGCTCCGAATTTTTACCCTACCCTTCCCCGAAAAAAGTATATACATACATGAATTATATTCTCACAAACATATATGCACATATGCATAAGTACAGTAATAAAATAATAATTATTATCATTTCCTTCCCCGACTAATTTCGCAGAAAATTACCATAAAACCAGCAACTGATGCTTAACGATTGGTATAGCATCTAGTTTTTAATTCAATTGCTAAATTTTGTTTAGGCTGTCATCTACATATTAAAACTTGCACAAACTTCATTTTTTTCAGTCAAATAGTAACATCCACTTTTGATTACATATTCGAATTTCTGAGGTCAAGATGGTTCGGAAAAAGGTATAGTTTATATTCTTTATATCAAGTCTGCATAGAGTTACTAGCAAAAATTGATTATGAGTAAATCTTTATATTTAAGATAAATCAATTAAGATATCACAGAGAAAAGTATTATATCTATTCAGATAATAATCGGAAAAGAAGTATAACAATTTTAAATATAAACAAAAGTAATGCTAATTAAGAAATTATGTGTACGTCTAAACTTAGTTGAATAGCTAATTTAAATCATGCGCATGCATATATGACACAAATGATAACAAGTGACAGCCCCCTAAGAGCATTAACAACTGAAATACGAATAATAATTGACTATAATTCAAAAAATGATAGGAATGAACTGTAAATTTAGAAACCCATATTTTTGATGATGCCCTATTCGTGCAAAAATTAATGTAGGTCATAACTCATAAGTTTTTGAAATATGAAATTATTAATAATTTTCATAATTCAAAAAATATTTTTTTATCAAAAATATGCATGGAATATATTTGTTACTTCATTCTAATGTAAAAAAATAAAAATAAATAAATTTCAATATATTAATTTTTTGGAAAATCATGTATTAATGTTTATTACATTCATTTAACATTAGCATCTCCCTATTTTAACAAATTATAACTCTGTATAAAAAATTGAGAGAAACATATAAACTATACCACTTTCTGGGCTGATTTGATCCAAATAATCCAAAAGGCTTGTCGAAATTGGGTTGCCTTTGAAAAAATGAAGTTGATGCCAGTTTTAATATGTAGACACCCCTAAAGCAAAATCTAGTTAAATTGTTCTAAACTAGGTTTTATTACTAATCGATCGGCACCAGCCACATGCCTCTACACTAATTTATGGCGAAATTAGTCAGGAAAGGAAGGGGGGTGGGGGAGCTTTTTCTATGACAATACATACGTTGCGGCCTGAATGAATAAAATAGATTTCCAATGCGGCCCACCAAGTGTTTTGGATTGGACAGGCCTGTTTTAGAATATAAAAATGAGTTAGGTTCGTACTTTCTTTAAAATCATTTAACTGGCTTTTGTGTGTGTATTAAATATTTATTTTATGCAACGTTAATTAAAGATATGTTGCGAAGTACTTAATTTTACTCTATTAATATTAGCTATAAGTGTGCTATGTTTTGTGTAAATGAATAATCTTTGCGTAATGTAAGATATTTGATGTTGAATGGTTGGTAGGTATGCATTTGTGTGGGATAAATTTTTTCAATTTTGTTGTAAATGAAGGAAAAGTAATTTTTAACGTGGTTTTAAAGGTATCATTTTTTCAAAAGTAATTTATGGTTCTATATTCAGTCTATAAAGTCTAATATATCATTGGTCTTTCAGCTGTTCATCAAGTATTTTACTTAAAAAACCATGTAATATTTTATGATCTAATTCTTGGTCTAATTAAACCTTGTAAGTGCTATTCAAAAATATATATTTTAATAATACCATGTAAGAAAGCTATATGTAATTTAAAAAAAAAAAAAAAAAAGGTATGTAAAGTCATTTCAAATACCAAAGCTGTTTTTGGAAAAAGGAAATAAAATAAAAATAAACAGTAAACTTAACTTGATGTCTTACTACAGGGATTGAAAAAAAATGAATACGGATATTTTTTTTCTCGCTGATCCGGATCCGGATATGAATATGGATATTTTTTCCTCGTGGATACGGATATGGACCTCCGGCACATGTCTACTGTAGAGTGACAAATTTAAAACCAAAAAACTCATTTATGCAAAGCTTGACTAAGGCAGGGAAATTGGACCAATGCCCTTGGCCTTTTGGTTGGGTTTGGCTCCTGAGTTATTCTGAATACTTACTTCAGTGCTTTTTTATAGTAATAAATTTAAGTAAAGAAGTGCAAAGGGGCTCCAATTTAGGGAAGGGGGGTACCCAGTGAAATTTTCGCCCCAGGCTTTGAAAATTGTAGGTCTGCCACTGTCTCTAATGTGAATGCTAGAGATATAAAGCAACTTTTTCGCACTATACTGATTCAATAATGTCTGATAATTTAATAATAATAATTAAAAAAAAAAAAAAAAAAATGAAATTTTTACAACTCTTGGTGGTATAATAAATACTTAATCAAAATTTGGCCAATGAATGTGTATTGAAATTACGGTACAGATCTATTTTTAGAAGAACCATCTAGTAATAGCTTTAAATCTTTTTTAAACTTAAAGAGTGTTACTTCACTACCTGGAAAAGATATTTTAATAATTTGAGGGGTAAAAAAAAGAAAAAAAAAATATATTGCGAACTTAGTGAACTTAGTCATTATTTTATTCTTTATATTTCTAAACTTAAATTGTAATCTTAGTGTTAAGCTTACCCTAAATTTAGTTCTAGTATTTAATTATCTATTTTTCTTTCTTTTTTATTGCATAATTAAAAACAATATTATGAATTTAAGTGTCAATTACTGTTCAACAAATTTTTAAAGATTTTTTTTTTTTTTTGTAAACTTTGCAAATGAGGTAATTTTACATACATGGTTATAAAGTGAAGTATGCCAAAATCTTGATCATTTGAACTATCCCTTATATTACTTATTCCTTCATCGCAGTCAAATTGATACTCTGATGGTATATCTGGAATAGGTAGCTTTTCTTCATGTAGAACAGGTTGAATGGATGAGAGAGATGTTCGGATAAGTTAGATTCCTTTTCTGCTTTTACAGAATTTCTTGCCGAATATGTGGTATAGAGAAATAGCAGTTTGTTGAATGACCTGTAGATTCTCTATAAATCATGGACTCTTCAAAGGCCACTTTTACCATCAGAGTTTCCCTCCATATTTAAAAAAGAGTTGTAAAAAAAAGAGCACGTTTTAGGTTTTTTGAGGTTTTAGATTCTTAACAGCACATTTAAAATGTTTAGACACTTGTTTTAAAATTCAGTTATAAGTATGTGTGCAAGCCAAAATTTGTAACTTTCTTTTGGTAATAAGGGTTCAAATTTTTTATATAAGAGGCAAAAAGGCGGTAATTTTTATTTATTTATTTTTTATTTTTTGGATCAATGGCAAAAAAAAAAAAAAAATACTATTTTTTTAAATCAAAGGGCAGGCAGGGTGTAAAATCCTTCTGAAACTGTCTGGGGGAGAGGGGAAACTCTGCGATTAGGTTAATTTTACAAGTTATCGGCACAAGTGTTGAAAAAATTGAGGGTTTTTTGATTTATATCAATCTCCAATCCAGCTAATAACATGATATCCCACTAGTGGGATAGCTTGTTTCTGACTAAAGTGAGTTTACTTTTCAAACATGGCAAAACTTATCAGTAGAGTTTACACAAATTTAAGGCATTCTTAAAAAACAAAATAACATCACCAAACCATAAACAAAAGACAGCATTTTAAATGTACATATTCACTTATAAAACAGAATCAAACGACAATTGTAACATTTTCTGAACATTTAATTTTTTCATTTAGTTTTTACTAGTCTCTACATCCAATGTTTTAAGTTTTCATTTTTTTTTTTTTTTTCAGAAGTAGCAAATTTGTTACTTTTGTTGTTGAACAGAGTTATAAAATTATAAAGACATCTGTAACATCTTTTTAATTCCCTCTGTTTTTTACTGATATTAATAAGCTAAATATTTAATTTGTACTACAGTAATCCTTGTCATACTGTAATTGGATACAATATTATAGATTGTATGCTAATCTACAGGTAAATCAAGTATTTTAGGCATTTAATTTGTTACAAATATTTGTTCTTATATCTAATATTAATCTTTTTTTCTTCCATAATTTAAGTAAAATATAATAAATAAATTTTATAAAATTTTATTGTTTAATAAAAATTTTAATACTTACAAAAATTTGTTGCTTATTTAGATTTTAGATGTATACTTTTTTAAACATTACATTTGTATTAAAAGTAAACTTTCTGATAGTAAAAAAGTGAATTTTGATCATTATATTGGATAAGTTTTCTTTCTTTCTTTCTTTTTTTTTTCTTTTTAATATCTCCAGTATTTAACTGAAATTTTGTGACAATGAGAAGCCCTATTTTGGTAGCGTTATTTAACTTTCAATGACACACTAATTTTTACTATATCTGTATCTCATAATACATGCATGTTGCATGATTTTACTTTTTTTTTCTTTCTATAATACAGATTTGTTTGATAAAGTCACTATTTGAATCTTCTTTAACTTTAATAACCACATGTTTAATTTGAAAGTGAACACATTATTAGCCTACTTTTAGAGATTTCTTTTTTCAGAATGCTCAAAATGTTTGAATAATAATAATTTTAAGAAAATTGCCGGTTATAAAATATGAAGTTGTAATTAATGAAATAAATGTCAAATAATTAAAAATGAAACACCAATAATGGACTGTGTGTATTGGGGGGGGGGGGGAGGGGGATCTTAAAACCAACAAAATCAGATTACATTTTAATGTACTTATTTATAGAAGGGTATTATTCAGACTTTGAACAAAATGGTGCATATTTCTGTATATTGAAATGAAAGTGGTACACAAACAGAGAGAGACATTATTAAGATTGGACTGAAAATAGAGAATTATTGGAAACACTTGCACATTTATTGGTGCAGTGATTAATAAGTAAAGCATTATAAGTTTTAAAGATGTGTTAATATAACCATTATTCTATATTTTTGCTTTTATTGATACCATTTTTATTTCCATTTGGAAATTATCAATTAATATATATATATAAATAGTTTAGATGTGTAGGTTTATACTGAAGTCAGTTTTAAGGAAGATAAAGAAATATTATATATTGGTAAATATTGTAAAAATATGTCATTTGGCATACATATTATGATATAAAAGTCAATTGCTCAGAAAGAAATAGTGGAATTAATTTTTAAAGGTATACACAAGGTGAAAATTCATGTAATAAATGTATATTCTTACGGAAATGTCGATTCTTTCATGATGAAAGTAGTTTGTAAAGAAATAGCCAGGTTCTAGTTAATGAATGCACATTATAAAATGCATATTCTTGAATCAGTCTAATAGAACTGCCAATTGAACAAATATTGTAGAAATTGTCCAATAAAATTGTTAATGCAGTAAATGTTCTTGAAATACTCCATTGAAGCTGCCACTTGTACCACAAAAGTCACTATTCAACGAATATTCTGGAAACACTCCAATAAAAATTATGTGTGCCACAAAAGTTGAACACAGTGTTAAATACACCACGGCAGGATTTTCTTTAATTTCGAAACAATGATCAATTGTTTGAAACACAGTCTGTAAAAGATAATCACTCAGAACAGCTTTTAGAACACAACAAACTCTGGATGTTAATCTGCTCCTATTTATACTTTTGGTGATCAGAAGTTGGAATAGGTTCTGAGTAATTCAGTACTAAAATCCAATCAAAAATTCCAATATTCAGTACCTGTTGATGATAGAACTTCAAAACTTCATCATTCCTAAACTACCATTTTTTGCAAAGTTCATATCTAAGGCCAATCTTAATGAAAATGCATGGATTGCTAATTGTAGACCTACTTTTACTGCAGTAGCACATTTGATGCGAGAAAGAGATTTAATCCTTTTTGACAATGTTATATGATAATTTTTTAATTTTGGAAGCAGCTGTGAAGTCTAAAGATTCAAAAGAAATGATGTTTAAATCGATAATAGATAAAAAGAAATTTAAATTGCATGTGTAAAGATAAGATAGTCCTAAACCACTATTCATTTAAGTCTGAAAAGTATCGTATTTATTTATTTTTTTAAATAGAAATCCTTTTCAACCTGTAGAGTGTAAAATATTGATATTTTCAAAATATTTTTAATGAAATATGAGGGAAACACTCTTAGGAATTTACTAGAAATTTGAATTTTTAATCAAATATTCCATCTGTGTTATATGGATATTTATGGGCTATGTTTCAGATCTAACAATATGAAATGTTATAATATCAATATAGTGTTACATTAAGATATGCAAAAACTGTATCAAAATTTTCTTACTATTTATTTAACCACAAAACAGATACCCATATGTACATTTATATTTTAAAATATTGTTATAATTTTTGTGAATGATTTGTAAAATTGATAGCATGGTCATGGTATATAAAGTTTCGGTAGCATGTAGCATGCCAAAAAGTGTTCTCCTAATTAAAGAGAGTTTCTTCCAATTTTTAGATTCATTCGCATTTAGTGAGAAAGTTTATTATTTTAATGAGAAAGTGAAGGTTCAATGCTTAAATCTTTAATGCGAAGATGAAAGTTCAGTTCTTAAATCTTTAATGAGAAGGTGAAGGTTCATTGCTTAGTCCCATATTAAGAAGGTAAAGGTTTAGTTCTATCACTGCGGAGCAGTCTTCTTTTTACTATAAGTGAGACACTGACAAGTGTAAAATAACACATGTATATTTTACAGATGAAAGTATATTTAATTATTAACTATGTAGTCATATGGTCCAAAATTTAATGCATGTTGCAAGATTTAATTTGCAGATATCTGTTTTTATACTTTTGGATAATGGGGTTGAGATTATAAAATTATACATAAATACTGAAATTCTTTTTTTTTTTTTTTTTTTTTTTTTTTATCCTTTCCTCCCTTTGTTTATACATATAGACAAAATTATTTTAAAGGTAAGATTTTTTTTTTTTATTTTATTTTTTTTTTTTTAAATGACAGTAAAAAGTTACGTTCTTAGGCAAGTGGACTTTTTAAGTTCTAGATTTCTTTTTTAAATTGGAAAAATATTTCAAATTCTGGCAAAATACTCTGAAATTTATAGCTAAGTTTTGTAGTTTTATTAGTTTTCAATAGTAAGTTATTTAACATGAGATCATTATGAGGTAAAATGTTGAAATTTCATGCAGAATTAATTTCTTTTCATACTTTAGAGTATTTGGAGGTATGCATTCATTATCTGTTATATTTCCCCCCTTGTCGATAACATTAAAAAAATTTTTAGTAAGTATTTTTGGAAGGAAATCTACAAATCAAAGGTTATTCTACATTTATATATCTATGAAAAGTATTTGTTGGAAGATGGGTATAACAGCCTCAGAAAATTTACCATAATGAAGACATTGGTGATTATTTCATTATACATCAGAACCAAAAACATTTTTCTCCCCCTCTCTGCTGTATAAGATAATTCTGTAAGAAATTAGTATCTTCTAATGACAATTAATTTCAAATTAAATCTAATGGTCTTTTTCAGTCTAGACATTCATGTAATTCTGTTATATTTTTAGTGAAAAAGTATGAATTAAACTCATTCTGAACTTCTTTCGTTGCATGATTTTTTTGCCTTTTTGATTCCATTTCTAGAATAAAATTCATCTGTAACTTACACCAATTATATATTTTTGAATATTCACTGATACTGAATCACTGTTGGTTGAATGTGTAAAACTAAAATAAATGGTGAAATCAATATAATAAACCATTAAAGTAGTTTGAACATTTTTTTAAATTTATTTTTAAGAATAAAATATAAATTATAATGGTAATAGAAGAATATCAAGTTCCAAATGATATTTTAAAATTATTTTTAGGCATCACCTTTAAGGCTGTTCTTAAGTTAAAAAAAAATTGTTATGAAAAAAAGATCTTTTATTGTAATTTAAGCTTTATTGGAGACACTCTTATTGACTGATAAATTTAGAATAGGAATTAAAACTTTTTCATGATTTCATACACATATTAATATATTTTTATCAAAAGGTAAATTTTAAAGAACAGACTTAGAGCAGCACACCTTTGTAAAATCTAAATTTCTCTCCCCTCTTTACAGAAGATTAATATGAAATTGAAATTTTAATGGTTTATTATAAATGAGATTGAATTTCTTGTTTGTTTTGGGTGAAAGGTTGAACTGAATTTTAGTATCAAATAAGGTTTTTTTTTTTTTCTTTTAAGAAACAAATATTATGTATGTGTATTTTAGATTAATTTCAATATAATATCCATACGTTATTCAGTTACTGAAAAAATGTCTATTTGTATGTTATAGTATTTTAAGAAATAGTATAATCTCGACAAAAATATTTATTAATCTATTTTAGTAATAAAATAATTAGTAATTTTTTTTTTATTATTATTATTTAATTTTTATGTATAGCTATTAGTTTTAACTGAAATTTAAATCTGTTGTTTAATATTAACTAAACAAATTTATTCATATAATTAATTCAAAATTATCTTATTTTAAACATGCTTAATATTTTAAATGTAGCTGTTACATTTTTATACTAACTTACTACATATTTTAGATTTATACTGATATTCTTTGAGTAGGTAAAGGAATGAATTGATCTTGCAACTTTATGATGCCATTTAAACCCACAATAATCACAACAAATATTTAACAGAGAGGCAATGATAGATCCACAATCTTATTAAAAATCTAATATAACTTAATCTTTATAAGTAACAATCTAAGAACATAAAATTTTATTTATTTTTTATGTAAGATTTTTACTTTGAACCCATCATAGACTCATACTGTATATTAAATTCAATTACTTATACAGCTGAACCTCATTAACATGATTTATTTTTACCATGAATTGTTTACACAATCCCCATCAAAATGAAGATTAGTTTAATTATATGAAGATTAGTTAATGATAGCATGAACTACTGATAACATGAATATTTTTTCCTCCTTGAGATTCACTTTAACGGTTCAACTGTGTATATACAGCCTCAATTTATTTTCTGATAATGTGCATTTTGATTATTTATTATTATTTCTATGTATGCATATATTATGCATTTGTCTACTTTTACTAATGTCTGGGTATATATATCTGTACTGATAAGTGATAAGTATAAAGGATTTAAGTCCAAAAATGACGATTTTGAGTTAAGTATATAGTCAGACTCAGAAAAAAGTTCTCTATCGATTGGCATAAAGGATTTAAATCCATGTCATTTAGTCTTTGAGAAAATCCATTGGTAAAAAAAGATTCAAGTCAGAAATTTAGCATTAATCTTTGGTATAAAATATTTAATTCAATTTTTCCCTTTATTAAATGAAGATTGATAATCACTGAATGGTATAAAGTGTATAAACCAATATAACCCCTTTTTCCTAATCGATTCTGCTCATTGATTTTTAGTTAGTTTAACTTTATTTTTCGTCTCCTGAAAAATCAAGAATATGGACTTAAATCCTTTATACTTATCAGTACAGATATATCCGTCCATCTATGTAATTTCAATTTTTTTTTTTTTTTTTTTGGGGGGGGGGGGGGGGGGGAGGGAGAGTAGTTGTCGAACCTCTCAATTTTATTTTCATCATGGCCCCTCCCCCCTTTTTTCCACATCCTCCCCCCCCCCTTCATTTAAAGAGATGGGTAAGGGAAATAGATCATTCTTTCGTCATGGTGTACCATATTTTTTATTTTACAATTTTAAAACCAGAATTCATATGAAGAGATGTTACTACATTACTCCGTAGCAATATAAATCAAGAAAATCCTGTTTTTGAAAAAAAAAAAAAAAAAAATTGTAATTTTGTTATAAATAATTGTTCTTTCACCTAGTCAGAATGTGTACATGCATACTTGTGTGTGTATCATTTAATATAGGCTTATGTGTTAGCATAGCTTTTTTTTTTTTTTTTTTTTTTTTTGGATGATGTGATTGTGGTATTATATTGTATTTTATTTAAAAGTTTATCTGGGAAGGTTCCATGTAATTTCTGTTGGTGTACGAATAACTTACAGAATGCTGAAGCATTATGTCCACCACAGGAATTTTTTTTTGCTACATTTCTATTTTGCGTATAAGCATACGACAAAATATTTCTGTTGCACTAGCCTTATAAATGAAAAGAAGAAGCCACAGAATGAGGAATCCAGGTGGTTGTCCAAAATGCTTGTAGAGCTTAACTGGTAAAACAAATAGTACATAGCCCATTGTGTACTACATATACATAACATATGAACATATATATTATATACCATGTAAAAAATCCCATTGTGACTGCAGGTATTGTCTGATAAAATTCATTTTGTTGAATTGAAATGAAAGAGGAAAATTTCTTTATAAGTTATTATTTTTTTTTCCCTTCAAAAGTGTAAAAAAAAAAAAAAAAAAAAAATCTAGATTTCTGCAAGTTAGACTATTTAGAATTTATAGGATTCTTAGATAAAACTTATTTCATGAATGTATTCAAGCTTATAACTTTCTTCTTATTCTAATCACAAAACTTTATTGTATGGTGAGATAATTTAGTTTTTTTTTTTTTTTTTAAGTTCTAATTTTTATAAAAATAAAATTGCTAAAAAAAAGTCACTCTGGAATATTATAAGAATATTAAATTTGTTCAGAAGTTTCAGAAAAAAAAAAAAAAAAAAAAACTAGCATAGTAAATAAATTAAATTGCTGGGTTCCCGAGAAAAGAGATAAAATTATAAATTTTTTTATAACTGATTTTATATATATATATATATATATATATAATTTATATAATATGCAATGTAGCATATTTAAGTATAAAAATAAAAATGCATGAATTTATTATTTATTTTTTTTAAATATTAATTTTTGTGTCGTTTTCATGCCATGTCTGCTCTATTTTTGTGCATAATTTTTCTTTTGAACATTTTTATGTTACGCCCTTTCCATAACATCCCCCATCTTATATTTCATATGGTAGAAAAAAATTAGTTCTTTTCTTTAAAAAAAAATTACATGAGTAATGCATAACCACGTTTTAAAGATTGGCCTTGGTACATTGCCAGAAAGAAAGATTTTTCTGCAGGGAAGAAAACACGTGTTGGAATGGAAAAAGAGAAATCTCCTTCTCACATTATTGGTAATGAAAAAGATGCCCGATTTCTTATTCACTTACCATATTTTATAGAATTGATTAGTTTTCTCCCCATCAGTGAAATCTCATATCAGCCTTTAATCCTTAATCCAGCAGTAATGTATTTTTTATTTAATAAGTGCTGAAATAATCCTTGGAATTATATGCTATTATAAGAATTGATCATTTGATTTGAGTAAAGTGGTTCTTTTTCCCCAAATAAGTATTAAGTTTATTGTTTGGGGAAAATTTTTAGTTATTGAAAAATCTATGGATAAGTATGAAAAAAAGTCGGGGTTTATGTTGCTTCATATATTATGAAATGGCTTACAGCGAGGCTCTTAGATTTGCTGTTGGTGCTCATAGGGTGTAATAATAACTTCTAGAGGGGAATTTTTTTTTTCTTTCATGCCCCCCCCCCCCCCCCCAAAAAAAAAAAAAAAAAAAAATGAAATTTTAAAGATTACTACTCCTAAAGAGTATTAATGTAGTTTTAATTTACAATTTATTGATGTAGTTAGTAATTTCAACAAATAAGTATTAAGTTTATTGTTTGGTGAAAAATTTTATTTATTGAAAAATCTATGGATAAGTATGAAAAAAAGTCGGGGTTATGTTGCTTCATATGTTATGAAATGGCTTACAGCGAGGCTCTTAGATTTGCTGTTGGTGCTCATAGGGTGTAACAGTAGCTTCTAGAGGGGATTTTTTTTTTCTTTCATCCCCCCCCCCCCAAAAAAAAAAAAAAAAAAAAGTCGATGAAATTTCAAAGATTACTACTCCTAAAAAGTATTAATGTAGGAACCATAATATCTAGCTGTTTTATGAATCATTAAGTTGTCTTCTTTCTGGCAATATCATTTCTTTGAGAAAAAATTCATACTAACCTGGAAAAGTGAATTAAATAAATAAAATATCTATTAAATGTTTATATATATATATTCTTTCTTGAAAATTAATTTATATACTGAAATCTGTAGCATTTATTTTTAAAGCTTTGCTCTTAAATAGCCACTTTGATGATTGAAAATATCATTTGCAACATTCTGAAAATTTCATTAATTTATTTCAGTATCAGTAGTTACATAATTATTACATAGAAAATATGTCATTTATTATAACAAATTTATGCATTAAGTATTTTCTTTAAAAATATCTCCTCAACAAGTAATGTAATTTAACAGTTTTTGTTTAAAAAAAAAAAATATATATATATATATATATATTCTGAAGGGTATTGCTACACAACATATTCCCTCCTAAATATGTGAAAGCATCAAATAGTTTAAAAGTAGGAAAATATTAATTTAACAAAATTCAGACCTGATGATTTAAAAACTTCTAAACTGAAAACACGTGTCTCATAAATATATTAAAACCATATATGCCTCGCAGTTTCAAAATAAGTGTATTAGACAAATATTAATAGTAAAAAAAAAAAAAAAAAATGAATGTAATGTTATGATTTTATTTTATTTATTTATTTATTTTTTTTCAATTACACAGCAATTAGTGAGTTGCTATCAGAAATTTAATTTCCCTACAAATAAAGTTTGAGCAAATCCCTTTCTAAACCCAAGTCTTTTTTTTTTTTTTTTCTTTAACTTTAAAAAATTTAATCTTTTTTTTTTAATCATAAAAATCTTGTTTTAAACCCTTTTTGAGAAAGCCAGTTGATATATACAAGATGATTTGCTTAACAGTATAAGATGCATGTAAAATCTTTTACAGGCTTGTGGGATAAAAAAAAAAAGTTTCATAAATTTCTATGTATACCTTCAAAATAGTTGTCGTCATCCTTCGTCAACAATCTTTAAAAAAAAAAAAAGTGTGCAGAAGAATTTTTTTGATTAGTTTAAAATATTCATCAAAATATGGCAGCTGCTTTTACTTATTTATGTTTTTAAATCTGCAAATAAATTTAATTTGTTCCAGTATAAAATGACTAATGTAATATAACAAATAATATGTTAAATTTTGTCATAGTAGAATATCTTTTTCAGTAACATTTGAAATGCCACAATTTTTTTTTTTTTTTTTAATTTGCTACTGTATCAGTAGCAAATGTGACATTTTCGTATTTTCATGGTTAAAATTATCCATCGTTAAATTTGTAGACTCTGAGTTAAATCTATTACTGCAATTAAAAATAAATTAATGAAAATAAATGCAAGTCTTTAAGGGTTTTATGAAAACAATTCAGTTTTTAAGCTTGTTTTTAGGATGTTTTGAAGCTTGCAAAAAACAGTGGCACAATTGTATTTGTCAGAAGATATTACTTTGTAGACATAAATAATTATTGTACAACAAAACGATATTTTGTATTTTATAGAAATACTAAAATTTTCCTTATATCCTTTGAATCTAGATGTAAATACTGTGAAGTTTCCATAAATATATATAGTTCAGTTTTCTAAAATCTTAAATTAGCTTTAAATTTCCACCACAGCATTTTTTTTTTTTTTTACCTAAAATATATTTCTTTTCAGTCTGTTTTCAAGTAATAAAAATATTTGTTGATTTAAGATAATTTATTGTAACATTGTGTACTTGGATACATTTTTTTCTATAAGGAAATAGTTCCTATATGTAATTTTGTAGTTAAGATTAGGAAAACCAAATTTAAGTTTTTACTAAATTAAACCTTTATTAAATATTATTTGCTGTGAAAATAATTTTATTTTATCATGTTTTGATTTATTAAAAAATTTGTTTTACTGTTGATAGAGGTTAAAAATTATTATTTAATTTTATTTAAACGTTTTTTGCAGCTTTATATTTTTCTTTGATGCAAAGATTCAAGATCAACATTATATAAAGATTCATCAGAAACTGTCTTAAAAGCATTAGCAAACATGCTTCAAGAACCATTGCCATCAAGTAAGTCATTTATGTAATATTTGAATTTTAAGACATTGTAGTCAAAATCACCATAGTAAATTTAAATTTGTTGTATATGCAGTATCAGGGCTTGATCCAGGCAAAAATTTTGGCCTATTAACTGCCAATTCACAAAACTTCACTGCATACAAAAAAAAAAACCTTTTAAGTGTTCAAATCTATAAATATTGGACCTATTCACAAAATGCAAATTTATAAATTTAGACTCCTTTACAAAATTCAAATTTATAAAAATCTTGAGCGACTCCACTCGACACTCCGAACATTAAGTAATTAACAGTTGTATAAGTAAAGTAGGAGAAGTCGTTAAATAAATAAGAGAGAAAATTATAATAGGGTAATTTAAAAGCTTTTAAAATACCTTACATAAAATCCTTTTAGTTGCAGCATGATATATATTTCGACTTGCTATACTTTCGCGGACATCTTCAGATGTGAAAGTTGCTGCAATGACCATCATCACTGGACTTCCATTTATATCCTTCTTTACAGACGTCATCCTTTCATTTGTTCTTGTGTATTTGGTGTTGCCAATCTTCCATAGTAGTACCATGCTCTCTGCCATTAACTGTGGTGGTGTAAGTATTTCTAGGGCTTCACGTTTTAATGCATATTGATGGGAATTATAGAGGGATATTTTTGTAGTGGTTATAGTATTAGGATTAATGGGGTTAGTAGTGTGAATTCGCAATAACACTGTGCAGGACTGTTATGTTTACCATCTGTAATATGTTCAGCTTTGCAATCTTTTATTTTTCTTTTAGTCATACCAATGTAACACACGCTATTATTGTTGTTTTCAAAATTAAAATCTATTTTATAAATGCCGAAGGTTTCTTTGGGGTTTATTAAATCTTTTTCATTTCTAATGCGTTGGAAGATATTTTGGTTAGGTTTTATAGGGATATTTATACCAGTACGTGAGGCTTCAGATTTTATTTTATTAACAATGCCATTACAGTAGTGGATGGATTGGGTAAATTTGGGTTTTGATTTCTGAGCGCTATTGATTTGATTTAAGGATTATTTTATGTTTTTAAAAGATTTTTTGCACAAAGGAACTACTATAGCTTGCATTTTGCGCGATGTTTTTAATAAATTTAATTTCAAGGTTTAGGAGGTTTTTATTAAAGCATACAAGGATGGCGCGATTTATGTAGGAACGGATTGCGGCTATTTTATATTGAAAAGGGGTTTTACATTTGTTATTGATAATTTCATTAGTATTGGTTGGTGTGCGAAAAACAGTGGTATCAAACGTAATATTATGGTTTTTAATAATTTTTACATCTAGGAAATTTATCCTATTGTTTGATTCATTTTCAAGTGTAAATTTTATGTGGTCATCCGAATAATTTAAATCATTTAACAGGTTTTGAGGATTAATATTGCTAGGAGGGATGATAGCAAAGATGTCGTCGACATAATGTAGTCAGATTTTACATTTTTTAATTAGGGTATGAGCTGAAATTTCGAGTTGACATAATTTAAGTTCCGCGATAGTGCCCGATATGGGTGAACCCATCGGCATGCCTTGATTTTGTTTGTAAATTGTGTCGTTAAATGTAAAGTAAGAGTTATTCAACAAAAGATTATTAGCTCTAATTAAAGTTTCACTTATTTTGTTGTCACCACGAATGGCTTTGATTTTATCCTGAATGATATTATTAATATTGTTTAGGTCTATGTAGGGGTATAGGTCTTTAACATCAAAACTAGCAAGGGAATCATTGAAGTTAATATTTAAGTTGTGTATTGTTTTAATAAATGCTTCTGTTAGTTTAAACTAGAGTTTGAGGGGGGGAAGAAGAGCTTCATAAATATCCTTCATGAAAATTTCAAGATTATAAGTGGGGTCTTCAGATTTGTTTACGATAGGTCTTAGAGTAGGGGGAGGGGGTGATCTTTATATTTTCCGAAGAGACGTGGGAGAATGGGAGCGGGATTAGTACCTATAAAACTTAACTAAAATATCTTTCAATGCATTAGAAATGAAAAAGATTTAATAAACCCCAAAGAAACCTCCGTCATTTATAAAATAGACTTTAATTTTGAAAACAACAATAATAGCGCATGTTACATCGGTATAAAAGAAAAATAAAAGATCGCAAAGCTGAACATATTGCGGATAGTAAACATAACCATTCCTCCACTGCGTTATCACGAATTCAGACTACTAACCCCATTAATCCTAATACTATAACCACTACAAAAATAGCTCTCTATAATTCCCATCAATATGCATTAAAATGTGAAGCCCTAGAAATACTAACAGATAACACCACTGTTAATGACAGAGAGCATTGTACTATTCCGGGAAATTGGCAATACCTAATACACAAGAACAAACGAAAGGATGACGTGTGTAAAGAAGAATATAAATGGAAGTCCAGTGATGATGGTCATTGCAGCAACTTTGACATCTGAAGATGACCGTGAAAGTATAGGGAGTCGAAATATATCATATCATATGCTGCAACTAAAAGGATTTTATGTAAGGTATTTTAAAAGCTTGTAAATTGTATTGACAGTCCTTTTTTTAAAATTTAATTTTAATATAATAGGGTATTCGAGTATTTTTCTCTATATAGCATGTTGTTTATTTTTGATGGTATTGACCTTCAAATAATTTGAGCCCATAAATCATAATGACAAATGTTCATTGTGTCCCTGTAAGAATGTAAGTGCTAAACTCACTGAAATTTATACAGTTCGTGTGACGGTGACCTATAACATGTATATAAAATTTTAGCTCAATTGGATGATGCATTTAGGCGCTATCACACTTTAAATAATTTGAGTCCATAAGCCACAATGATTAATAGTTTAAAATGTTTATTACAATTTATATAGTAATATATTATTGATTCACTGATGATAATTCTTTTTATATTTATAAACTATTAGTTTTCTCCATGTACCACATTTTACCCCTCTCACAGAATAAATTAATACCTTTCATACCAATTATCAAGGTTATATTTTTTATGTATGATAAAATAACAAATCAATAATAATAAACTTTACATGATCTTAAAAAAAATAATTTTTATTTCTTTTGATAGGTTCCAGTTATGCAGTAAAAGTATTTTATTTAGTCAAGAAATTCAATCTGTGGATTGGCCTAAAGGTTAATTCTTTTAATATTTATGATTATTTTCTAGACTTCTGCAGTTTTTGAGAAATGTGTAATGTGCTGATACTTGATTTTAAAAATAATACTGTAATAAATTTGTGTGCTTGAAAGTGAGAAATATTATATGGTATGTTTTTCATGAGCTAAATGTTTAAATTGCATATTAAGGGCCCTCTTCACTCACCGCCGCTGAAAGCCGAAGCTCATGTTATTCTATAGGAAATTTTTCTTTACAAATAACTTATTAACTAATACATATTTTTAAATTCTGTTTTCATATTCTGAAAATTCCCAGCTGTTAAATTCACGGACCTTTTTTAAAAAATTATTTTTTTAATTTTTTATATTTTATTTTGAAGCTGCAAATTACGAATTTTCAATAAGTGAATTTTTTTTATTTTGCAATTTGAAAATAAAATATTAAAAATTAAAAAAATACATTTAAAAAAAAAAGTTCGTCAATTTAACAGTTGGGAATTTTCAGAATGTGAAAACAGAATTTGAAATATGTATTAGTTAATAAGTTATCTGTAAAGAAAATTTCCCCATAGAATAACATTGGCTCGGGCTTCCGGTAATGGTAAGTGAAGAGGGCCGTCATGGCATTGTCACTGTTTATGGCAAGCTTAGAATATTGCAATCTACTATAGTTTTGAAGTGATGCATACAGTTTAAAAACGGGAAGATAAAGTTTAATTTCATTTAGGGATATGCAAATGCTTGATTTACTTGCCAATGCGGAGTAAAATTTCGGATATAGCGATTGAACTTCAGTGAAGTCATTCAGTTTCATTGCCGATGTTAAACATAGCAAAATAGCTAAAAAACTTCTCCCAAGAGCATAAACAGTGTTTGGATAGGCAAATACTTCAGATTTTATTATCTTTTAAACTGTTATCATCATAGGAGCTGACTTTTCAAAATTTCAGGGGGGGGGGGGCACAATCAAACTTGTTGCTTCCGAGTGACAATGCTTTGCTCCCCCCTTCCCCCCCTTTTTTTTTCTTTACAGTCAGGATTTTCTGTATTCTAACTTAATGTCCCCCTCCCCATTTTGATTTTTTTCATTAAAAATGATATCGGAGGTGAGAGACTATTTTTTCTCTGCTATGTTCCTTATGCCAGTATCGAGTGAAAGATTGTTACCACTTAAAGAAATGTGGTTTGATTGGCAAATATTTCACAATATTTATATATTTGTATCCCAAAATGTAAGACGTGATAGTAATATTATAAGTCATCAGGCAAAAATGCATAAAAGGCGCAATAATTTCTTTGAGTGGAAAATTCAGTGAGACCTAACTTTAGGTGAAAAAAAGTAGGCATGTGTACAACATGAAAGCTGCAATACACTAATGCTTACATTAATATTTTGAAAATTCTGATTTCAATTTTGAGCAAGAATACAATAATTTTTCAAATTACAGTTACTCAAGTGTAGCTGCCAAACGTAGGTTTTTTGAATAGCAGTAGTTTATAGATTTTTTTTTTTTTTTTTTTTATCATAACGAACTTTTGTAGCACATTTCTAAGATTAAATAAGGTAAACACTTATATTAAAAATCATCGATAGCCCAAAATCATAATACTTGGCAGCTGTGCTCAAAATAGGCCTAACAGGGAAGAAAAAAAAAAAAAAAAAAAAAAGGATTTTGAGAGTTAAGTCTATTAAAGTTTTTCCTTGAATTAAATGATGCCTCAGAATTTAGTTTGTAAAGGCAAATCATCTGGCTATCTGAAGCACCAGCACATAACTTCTAACTTTCAATTTTTATCCACCTCTAATTCTAATATTGATGTTAATCACATTCTTATATTTAAAAAAAAAAAAAAAAAAAAAAAAAATGCTATTCAGAAATAGCGATGATAGGGTTCGTGCCAGTTAAGAAAATTTAATGGTGCAAAAATATAAAATGGTAGACAAATGTTTATATATATGCACACTTTTTAGACATATTTTTACTGCATATATCAAGGTTTTCTTTGCAAAACTTTGCAAATAACTTTAAGCTCTAAACATGGGTTTTTTCCCTCCTTGTTTTATTATTAATAAAATTCAAGCAAAGGGAGAAAATTTTCAATTTTAAAAATTAATTTAAATACATAAATTGTGTCAGGCAGATGACATTTAACAATTTATAATAAAATGCTTCAAAAATTGGTGGTGAAAGACACACAATTGTTTCGAGTTGAAATAATTAAGCACGACACTTCGTCACGCAAAATAAGTGGTCACAATATGTATAAAAGTAAAAATAGTGGTGGGAAAAATATGGGTGGGGCAACCAAGTATATATGCAAACAAAAGCATGAGAGAAGACAGACAAATAAACTGAATTGATGAACATTTTTCAACTGTGTTGGGAAGTGGAAAAAAAAATAATAATAATAAACCTTCGTTCAATACACCATAAAAGTATATAAACATAAAAAAAAATATTCTGTTAAATTTTATTTATATAACGTAAAAAGAGAGAGAGAGAGAGAATCTTAAAGGGGCCAACACTTCTCTGAAAATTTGCAGCAGGGGCACGTGCCCTAGTGCCCTCTCACATCCATCTTTTTCTTCCCCCCCCTCCTTCTTTTTTTTTTTCTCCCCCTTCCCCCCTCCTTCCAACTTTTTTCTTTTGTGCCGCGTTTACATATTCAGGTGTAACTTACTTTTTTTCACTTGCCCTTATATTTTTAATTGAAATTTAATCACTTGTAACATTGAGTTATGAGCAGTTAAAATGCGATAGTTTTAGATATATCTTAATTGATTTATCTGTTATATTTTTGCCAGTTTTACACATTATATAAAAATTCTTGCGTTTTCATTTTTATGTAAGTAGACATTAAAAAAAATACCAGTATGCATGTGTAAAAGAAATCCAAGTCACATTTCATGTTAAATCGTACATATATATATATATATTTATTTAATATAAAGAGTTGCAGCTGTTGTAAGTTTCAACAGATTTTGCTAAATTTTGCAAATCTTTTAATTTAGGCAAAAGACTCCTAACTTTTTTTTTTTCATTAGGACTTAATTCAAATATTGCCAAATCACCAATATTTGATGAAAATATGATAGTAATATTTGATGAAAGTATGATAGTAATCACCAAAATTTTTACGCAGGAGCTAATTCAGGCTGGCAACAACCAGGGAAAATAGAGAAATCGTGGAAAAATCAGGAAATTTCGTAAAAATACCTAAAAAGAATTAAACTTGTCATTTTTGACTGCCAAAGACATATCTTAGCCAATTGTATACGATTGGCTGATTTCTACTCTAATTTTGCCAAGTTAATATTAAAAAAATTAAAACTTGGGATTTTAATTATTTTTTAATTATTTTTAATCTGGGTTCCCATGGGTTAGGGAATTTGAAATTAGTGAAAAAAGTCAGAGAAATGTCAAGGGAAAATTGTAGATATTGGCCAAGAAGCTAGGAAAATCTGTATATATATATAAATTACGTGTCACGATGTTTGTCCGGGGTAAACTCCTAAACTAAAGAACCGATTTTAATGAAATTTTGCACACTGTGTGCAGTTTGGTCCAACTTGAGAGATAGGATAGTTTTTATCTCAGTTTATTGTCACAATATTGTTTTATTGCAATTATTTGTTAATTATAGACCTTTATTAAAGTTGCTCCAAAATATCTGTGAGTTCCATTAATTTAATTGTTGCCAAAAAAAAAAAAAAAAAAAAAACGAGTTCATTTTCTTTTGACATAAATATAAATACATTTAATCAAACGTGAACGTTAAAAAATTATAAAAAGTTAAATTATGCATCTCACGAAAATTGACGTCATAATCAATTTAAAGATTTTATACACATTGATAAATTGCTAATGTAGTTCTATCATAGATATAGTAATATATATAGATCTCTCATCCCCATGTTATCGTACAAAGATTTTTGATGCCGAAAAAAAAAAATAAATAAATAAAAGCTTTGGAAACAGCCATTAAGTGGTATTGAAAAAAAAGAAAGAAAGAAATATGAATTTGAAACTGTATCTGGGGTCTTCCATGCCCCTTTAGCATATAAATTATTCATAAATTTTATTTGCTAAAATATTAGTATGTATTCCCGTGTGTATTCACTCGGGGAAAGACGGCCATATTTTGGTAAAAACGTCGTCTTTTCCCAAATGAAAAGGAATAACTTTTTTCTCCCCACTGATCAGTCTATTCTATATATGCTATACTATATCTATTTGTTCTATACGCAAGCGAAGTGTGACTCACTGACCGTCTGTGCAGCCAAGAAAAAGATTTCCTATGTTAATTGCCCACTGGATTTTTTGCAAGAAATTATTAAAAATCGAGGAAATTTATTTCTCGATTTTAATCCTTATATTTGGGTATAGATATGTATTAGTTATCGCGGGTGTTAGATTGAATTATTTTGCTGTCAAATTGACAAAATTTTAATTTTAAATTTCAAAACTCTGTCGCCCTTGGCTTTATTATTATTATTATTATTATTATTTGGCGATCAAAAGCGTAACACGAAAATATACATGCCAGATGTATGCATTGTACGAAATGTAATATGTATTATTCATTGTACGTATGTATGACATGTAATATGTATTGTACGAAATATTGTTTCATATTATTCATTACTCTTTTAATATAAGTTGTTAAAATAACCATGATTTTTGAAAGGAATTAAATATTTTCGCCAGATAATTTGGCGATATTCTTTTTTTTTTCGCCAAGGATGACAGAAATGAAATCTATTCCGCTGCAAAATATTAGTATCTTACATCAGATATTTTATTTAGACATTTGAAAACAAATTTGACTTCAAACTATGATAGAATATTTATCATTTTCCTTTTAATTAGTATATTATTAGTATATTAAAATTTAAAAGCATGGTATATAAAAAGTTTTTTTTTTTTTTTTTTTTTTTTTTTTAAATCTTATAATTATTCTTATCTTAATCCTCAATGTTTCCCATCTTTATTAACTTGAATTTACTATTAAAATTTTAACATACTCAAAAACTTCTCATCACTTCGTTAAAATACACTAAACTTTTCCAAAATCTTTTTCTATTTAAAATGATACATGTATTTACTTTAAATGTCCAATATTTCATAAGATTTCCAATTTTAAAGTTTTAAAATATTTATCAAATTTACTTATTTTTCTGGTTTAGCCGTATTGTTTTCCTTTTTATAACTACAGCTGTTGCCCTCTTTAAAATATTTAAAATGATGAGGTCATTTTATAGTAAAATTATCCGTTATAGCATATATTATATTTCACTCCTCCATAAAAATTGATTTTAAAATCGTCTGTTTCATTATACTTTTATTTTAATAGAATTTTAATAGAATTTAATTTATATATTAGTCATTTTAGCAATTTTATCCAAAGTAGCATTAGAAATAATATATATCACTTCTCCATTAAAATTTATAGGACCCTACAATAAAATTAATTTGTGCTTAATATCAACACTACGAAAATTTTTTTCAATCGCTTCCAAATTTTGACCTAAGTTTCAAATCTCAACCCTGTGGGTTTTTACATCGGCTACGACGTTTTCGTCTTTGTTCGTAAATAATAATTTGACTGTACTAAATAGTTTACAGCCGTATAATTCAACGTATAACTTAGTCACAGCAACGCGTGGCCGGGTCTGCTAGTGATGATATAAATCTGGAAGACATCTGCATTCAATTTATGTTGAGAGTCACATTACTGTGTTGTCTTTTATGTTGTGAGCTATGTTATGTTTATGTTATGAGTTATTTTTTATGTCGCAAACTAAATTTTGTGACTGGAATTTTCTAAAAGTAGACTTAGAAAAGCCAGAAAAGTTTATTTTTGAAATTGAGTGGGAACCCTGTTTAATACAACTACTTGAAGAATAATTTTATGTTTTGGTTTTAATATGTTTTGCAAATAAACTAGATTAAAATTTTCATACTTTATCAATTTCCCAAAATTTCAATTTTTCGTTTGTGTTTTATTTTTGTGTACATTAATAAATTCAGCAAAGAGAAAAAAAAGAATTTGAGATATTTTTTGCCCATCAATACATTTTTTTTTTAAATTACATTTGATTCATGAGCATGTTACACAAGGGTGCAATATGTACAAAATAATGGAATGTATGTCCAGTACAAAGCCAAAGATCCAGAATTGTCGGGATCGCAACAGTTTTGGATTTTCAGATTTTCTGGATTTTTGGTCATGCTAAAAAATATGATATTTTGGTTTAAGTACTTGAATAATATGTAAATTCAAGTAAAAAATAATATAATTACGATTTTTAAATATATTCTGTAATATATTTTTTATCAACCTTATGTATGCAAATGTTTATAAATCTTAAGACAGTAATTTATAAAAACGATAATATCTGCCAGCCCTTTAATAAATATTGTAAAATCACAAACATTTATATTGCTAATATATATAAATATATATTTTCTTTTTAGGTTTTCTCTCATCTGAGTGGAGTTCTCTTATTTTCTTCCCATATGAGTGGAGTTTTTTTTTTTACATTACTATTTTTTCCCCCACCATGCTGTATTTTGCATTTAAGTATATTTTTATTTTACTTGTACATTGTGTAATCAAGATATTAAATTCCATTTAAATATCCATTAGTCATAAGTATAAAATTTTTATTATTATTGCCTAGAAATTCTTATTTTTTTCCCCCAGAGTGTACTACTGAATACTTTATTAAATTATACTTAATATTAAACATAATTGTGAAAACTCAATTTATCTAAACTAAAATATATAACCATTCTCCTGTTAAATTCGAAAAAGTTTAAATTCAGTCATTGCATCTCTCTGCTGCTTTTTGACACTTAAATGACCGCATATTACTGTAAAAGCACTTATTTTTGCGAGGCTTCAATTTTTGCGATTTTCGCAAGCCCATCGTAATCGTGAAAATTCAAGCCTCGTGAAATGCTTTTTTTCCACCTCAAATAATAAAATATCAGGAAATTTTCACTTACCAAAGCTCACAGGCATGGACGGTCCGAATCCGAGAAAAATGAAGGGGCTGGGGTGATTATATTTTTGGTGCAAAAGGGGGTTCAGAAGTCCCATAGTTTGACAAAGAGCGAAGGAAAAAAGAGATTGGGAAAAAAACTTGTTTGAGTTGGAATGCGCGCGTTGAGCCAAGGCCAATGTTGATGTATATAAGCACCGTTGTGAGAATGAATTGTTTTCAAAGCGATAGGGGAAGGGGGGGGACGAACTTTTCGGACAAATGCCTTATGCAAAACGGGTTTTATATTTAGGTACTTTTTAACTTTAGGATTTTTCAACTTTCGGTTCTTTTCATATAAAATTCACAAAATTTTCAGCTCACAAAATCACCAATATCTTAATTTTCGCGAAAATTACGGCTCGCGAAAATAAAGTGCTTTTACAGTATTTCCAAGTGGCTGTTTTCTTGTTTGGAAATGAAAAGCAAATTCATATAGGAAATTAAATATCCACGTAACTTACATTAAAGCTTATATTATAAAGGTATTTTTTAAAATACATTTAGTAATCCTGTTAGATATGATATTAAATTTCTCTAAATTTAAATATTTACAAATATTTATCTACTGTAATTTTTTAAAAATTAAGTAAGGCACCTTACACAGTGTCCAACAAGTACAAGATGTATAATATGCACTAAATAATGCAACACCCAGTGGCAGAAACACAGCGACATAGTCGCGGACGCAGAAAAATGGCTTGCAGATAATTTTTGTCTGCACTGATAAAAAAATTTGTTCGCAACTTTTGGATAACAATTCACTCAAAAATTTCTGTATCAAAACTAAAACTAATACTTTTATTATTTATAATTAGTTATATTGTGTTGTCAAACATTGCTATAAAATATTTAATTGAATTAGATGAATTGAATAAATACAATTGTTTATACCATATTATTGTGTAGTAAAATTGTATTTGTGTATTGTTGCACGAGATTACCACTGATGTTAAGCCCCCCATCAGCTTTCAGGCTTTTTGAGTGTAAGCCATTTTCACCCTCTGATTACACGCAAATTTTGCAGACAGATTATGAAATTTTAAAAGCCTGTCACAGACAGCTACAAAACTTTCTGCCACTGGGGTGCAACATATGAATTTGTTCGAATATCTTGTGATACTTAGTAAACACTATTAGAACAGGTAATTTTAAAAGAAAAGAAATTAAAATGAGAAATCTTGTAGCGGGTCTTTTAGGTCTCAGCGTTGAATCATGTGAAATCCCATGCGCAGTCATTTAAGTGGTTATAGTAAAATAGTTTTGCATATTTATCCCAAAGATAAAGTTTCTGAACTAATGCTAACATAGTTGTAGTTTTACTTGTTCTACCTTACAGTGTTAACAGAAGTACACTTTGGGTTTTAAAAAACAAGAATTTCTTTATGATTTTTATTGGAGAGATTTATTCTTTGTTTGGAGATGAAAACTGCTTGATAATGTTATTACAGCTTTATTTTCTTCAAAACTGAACAATAGTATCTGTTAAGTTAAAATTCTAGGTTACTTTATTTGAATAAATTAGAAGTTATAAATTTATTATATATCTATATTATAGTTAAAAAAGCATATGTTTAGTGTGTATTAATATTAATTTCTTTACTTTTTTAGTTTTAACTAACCAGGTAAAATGTATTATTGATTTCTTTGTTTATAGTTAACTTTATATCTTTAATTTTTCCAACTATTGCATGTTAAGTTGTATTTATAATAAGATAGTCACATGTTTTAAATTTGAGAAGGTGCAAATACATTATTTCCAGCTTATTCATATGTTATAACAATAAGGTGTTTTTTTTTTTTTGTTGTTTATTCGTTTACAAGGCTCTTAATCATTGATACTGTTTATTTTATTCTTATAAATAAATCACTTGGCAAAATCTTTTAAGTTTTCCAACCTAAATTTTCAACTTTCTAAAAGAAAGGTTTTAAATTTTTTTTCTTTTATTCTTATGATATATTTTTAGAAGCTTTTAACTATGCCTTATAGCCTAACACCAGCACAGTTCTTTTGTCAAAATTTACTTTTTTCTACACCTTTGTATCATTGTTTCAATAATCATCTTTTCAATCATAAGTGCGTATATTCTATACGTAAAACCTGAAGCTTGCTATGACATAATAAGCATATATATACCACTATTTGTATATTGTTGTAGAATCATTTTTAAATTGAATTTCTTGAAGACGTGGAATTTGATTTTGGGGTCGTATGGTAATGTAATTCAATATTTATTGTGATTTGTTTCAATCAAGATCGGGAAAGAAAATAAATGCTTCTTGATCAATCCGGTTAATTGGACATTCCGGTTAATCGGCATCCGAATAATCAGCGCTCTACTGTATTTCAATTTTATTCAAGGATAAAACTCTTTAGGGGGAATTCAAGGTTTGTGAAAATTTTGCTGTCTCTGAATTTATTGTTAAATAAATTTACTTTTATATAAATTTCTCATTTTGAATGTTTAATTTACCTTATTAAGAACTCTCTAAATATCACTTATAGGTATAAATAAACACTTTTTACAGAAATGTCAATGGAGGCCTCCATATGGAGACTCAAAAAGATTTCGGGCTCTGTCTGTCTCGCGATAGCGGCCACAAAAGTCACGCTATTAACTTGAAAAATGGTACATATGTTCGTAAGGCACATGGAATTAGTTGTATAGTTTTCTGTATGTATCCTATTTGTAGTTCATGTAAACGGACGTAAAGTTTTTCTTATCATTATGGCCTGTGGAAAGAATTTGTATGCATTGCAATAGCAACCACAAAAATAATCTGATGTTGAGGCTCCTGATTTGAAGATCTACTAGTAATAACAGCCATATATGAATGTCATTAATAAGTTTTCCCTAACCATTCTGCATGCAAATAGCATTTTTTAGTATTTTTGCATGTTAGGTTGTTTCATGCCTATTATTTATTTCACTAGCACTGATGAAAGAAATTTAGAGATTCCGTATCAGGGTTCATACTCTCAGGAAAAACCATTCCAGGTTTTTTCTGATTTGAGGTACTTGGGAAATAATGCAGCGTGATATACATGAATTTGCAAATGCCACTCGCAGTAAGTTTTTCTTTTTTGCAGAAAATCTTTTAGCATTATGCATAAGAAAAATGTAATTTAAGTACTTTTTTAAACTGACACTCTACTCTATATATATAAAAATGAATGTTTGTCTGTATGTTATTTATAAAATCGTAAACGGCTTGACCGATTTCGATCATTCTTTTTTTGTTTTTTTCCTTATAGGTCAGGGATGGTTTAGGAAAAAAAAAAATATTGAAAAAATCTTTAAAATTAATTAAAATATGAAAATAATAAACTTATTGACTTATATTGACTTAATATAAGCCATTTAAATTTTTAATTGTTGCCAAAAAAAGTTTACGAGATATATTTATTTATTGTTTTCAGCATAAAATGAAATATGCTTTCACGCGAAAAATAAGAAATTACTAAATGTTAAATTGGTCGATGAGAAAATGACACTTTATAATTTTAAAATAAAATAGTAATATTACAAATCTAACATATTTCTTCTGAATTTTATTTCACAGCATTTTTTTATATACCTCAACTTCAGATTTTTTTTCTTTTTTTTTTTATGGCGGATGAAACACGCTTGGCATAAACGCTAATTCAGCAATATATTAAAGGTATTTTCTTATCGATAATTCTTGACAATTTTTTATAATTTTGATGCTGAAGTAGATCGCACATTTTTCGCCAAGGAAAAGATAGAAAGAAATACGCAAGCGAAGTAATGACGTCACTGGCCATTCGTGGATGTAAGAAAAATATTTCCTATGTTAAACGCCCGTTGGATTTTTTGTAAAAAATCATTAAAAATCGAGGAAAGATATTTCCCGATTTTAATCCCCGTATTTAGGTATAGATATGTATTAGTTATCATGTCCATGCATTAGATTAAGTTATTTTTGTTGTAAAATTGACAAAATTTGAATTTTTAATTTCAAAACTCTAGAAAAAAAATGCCAAACTTCCATATTCGATTGAAAACACAAACATTTCATTTCAAAGGATGATATTTACACAATATCCAACTAATATACTGATTAAAAGGGAAATGATAAATATTTTATTATAATTATAAGTCAAATTTGTTTTCAAATGTCTAAATAAAGTATCTAATATAAGATACTAATATGCTGTAGCGGAATAGATTTGATATCGGTCATCCTTGGTAAAAAAATAAAATATCGCCAAATTATTTGGCGAACATAATTTAATTCCTTTCAAAAATCATGGTTATTTTAACAACTTATTTTAAGACAGTAATGAATAATATGAAACAATATTTCGTACAATGCATATTGCGAAAATATGCATCTGGCATGTATATTTTCGTATTACGTTTTTGATCACCAAATACAAAAAGCGCCAAGAACGACAGAGTTTTGAAATTTAAAATTAAAATTTTGTCAATTTGACAGCAAAATAATTCAATCTAACACATGCACATGATAACTAATACATATATGTACCCAAATATGGGGATTAAAATCGCGAAATAATTTTCTTCGATTTTTAATCAATTTTTACAAAAAATCCAATGGGCGATTAACATAGGAAATCATTTTCTTGCATCCACGGATGGTCAGTGACGTCACATTTCGCTTGCGTATAGGAACAATAATCGCGTAAATTATATTTTGGTCTAAAACGGCAACAAAAATTTAAAAGTCGCCAAGGGCATTAAGGCTGTACCATGATCAAGTTTACATATTAATTTATTTATTTTTCTATATACCAACTACTATTAACTAAGCATGAAGTA
Organism: Salticus scenicus; assembly: GCA_963930645.1. Classification (NCBI taxonomy): domain Eukaryota; kingdom Metazoa; phylum Arthropoda; class Arachnida; order Araneae; family Salticidae; genus Salticus; species Salticus scenicus. The sequence goes on from OZ005662.1 coordinate 91,727,667, forward strand.
TATATAACCACAAAATAATAATAATTGTCTCATGCGATAGAAGTAGCTGATCATAGCATATTGTAATATTATATTTGGCTTGAAATTGCTGTCATTCTATGGTTGATCGATTAAATCAAATAAATATAGAGAATAACTTGAAAGCAAATATTATGTACATCACGTATAATGTTGCTCATATATAACTAGGATTCAAATATAAAGGGCTACTTCAAAATTTTCGATACTGTCCGTATCAAAATTGTCATATATGATAAGCACCTAAATGGAAGCCCACGGGTAAGTCATTGTCGTAGGCAATAGGGACAGGTATCGCAGAATGCGAGGACGAACAAGGCGCTGCCGAAGGTAGCGGGAAAACAAAGCGAACTTTTGAGCGATTTCAGTATTATTATTTTCTCTTTTTTTCATAAAACTATATAGAAAAGAGTTTCCTTTAAATATAGTGACCAGCGAAGCGGGCAAAGCCTGCTAGTATTGGATAAAAACATATGCATAGATGTAAAGAGATGTTTTTTTACATTTTCAATTTGCTTTATGTATACTCTTTAACTACATTTCTTGCGACCATGAAAGCGTCTGTGCAAGTGCGGATTCAACGAGTTCACTAGTAAAATAGGGGAGACAAGCTTTTCGTTGAGAGAAAATAAGCGATAAGGGAATACCGAATTACTGGATGCTTACTAAATTCAAACCTGTTGGTCAACTTGGAAACCCTCCAAGATTTTCAACTCGTCCTCACTGCTAGGCATAGGAAACGTGGTTACACTATATTTGTTGATTTACAAGTTGTTTTTAATTTTCTGCCTGTTATACTGTTTTGCAAAAGTCTTAATATATGTGTCATGTTTGCAGAAAATGTTTCATCTTATCTAAGTCTGAAATAGAGGTTATGCAGGCCTAGCTGCACATCTATATTTCTTATTTTTCCTATATATTTATTTATCACACCTCCTATTTTTCCTGTATTTTACAATGTTCTCTTCAAAATTCCTATTTCTTTCTGACTTCTCTTCACTTTAAAAGTTTGTTTTTGATGTCTAACTTTTCTGAATAACAATCCCAAATTAAAAATGAACAATACTTTCTTATAACTTTCTTATTCTCTGTTGTATTTGCTGTGTATTATTGATGACAAAATTATTTTGATTCCATTTAAATCGTAGTGTCAAAAAAGGAGCCCAAAAATTACTCCAGTCTGTTTTATTGATAATTTAAATCTATAAAAATTACAATTTTATAGACTCTACTGCACAATTTTTAACTTTCGATAAATAAATCTTTTGCTTTTTGAATATCAGTTGTATTCAGAAGTGTTTACGTTCAGGGACTACTCCCAATTTCAGAGGGTTTTATCTAATCCCTCCATATTTTCATTTTCTGTACAAAGTAGTCTTTTGTTTTCATTGATTATTCATTTGTTATCCAAACGTTATGGTGGCAGAGGTGAGATTTTTCAGTTGATTTCAGCTTTTTTGTAGCTTTAGTTTTTCAATTTTCTTAGCTTTCCTTTTTTTTTTAATGTGAATTTGTTATACTAGCCAATCAAATAAAACTTTACTAAATACTTAAGTATAATCATTTGCTCTTTTTTATTAATTTTTTTTGTAGACTGAAATCATAAAATATACAGGGTTCCCATCGGTCAGGGAGAACAGGGAAAACCTGGAAAAGTCATGGAATTTGAAATTACTGAGAAAGGTCAGGGAAATATCAGAGAAAATTGTAAATATTGCTCAAAAACCTGGAAAAATGATGATATAAACCTGGAAAATGCATTTTGAACATTCAATTTATATCACAAGTCACGTTACTATGTTGTCTTTTATGTTGCGAGCTATGTTTTGTTTTATACCGTGAGCTATCTTTTATGTCATGAACTAAATTTTGTGACTGGAATTTTCTAAAAATAGACCTGGAAAAGTCAGGGAATTTTATTTCTGAAATTTAATGGGAACCCTGAATATATTTATTACTCTATAACATTTCGTCATAAAAATTCTAGTATTTGGTTTCAACATCTTACCTTTGCGTATAGTTTCAGCATTTTTGCCTTTTTAACCTTCTAAGCGTTTGGACCGAATTTTTGTAACTTAAATAGACACAGTTTGAGATTGATATGTGTAAAGCAAGAAATCTCTCTCCAATTCATGCAAGGCGTAAAATTGTATCTTAAAACAGGGTTCCCACGGATCAGGGAGATCAGGGAAAACCTGGAAAAGTCAGGGAATTTGAAATTACTGAAAAAAGTCAGGGAAATGTCAGGGAAAATTGTAAATATTGCTCAAAAACCTGGAAAAATGATGATATAAACCTGGAAAATGCTTTTTGAGCATTTAATTCATATTGCAAGTCACATTACTATGTTCTGTTTTATACCGTGAGCTATTTTTTATGTCGCGATGACTGGAATTTTCTAAAAATAGACCTGGAAAAGTCAGGGAATTTTATTTTTGAAATTAAGTGGGAACCCTGTTAAAATCATGAAGCTAAAGCACTCAATAAGATTATTTTTTAGACAAAATTATATTTTAAGTAAAAATGTCATTTGAGGCTACACACTGAGTGGGTTAATAATCTCATCCCTTATGTAAACAAATTCTATATTTTTGTTAATTAGCTGATACAAGATACAAAAAGATTGAACATTCCTGCTCAAAATAATTTGAATATTATTTGAGGTTCTGGTTTGCTTTTATTTGAGACTCTTATTTTCATAATTTTTAACTTTGAATCCCAATCACCTCTTCTTATTTCATCTGCCACAGATTTATTTTATTTTTTCTAATCCTTCTCAAATTTAAATCTTTTAACTTCAACGATAGTTATAATCCATATGCACATAGTAAAATATTGACTAATTTAGATTTAAAATTAGGTTTAGTTGTATAATGTCTAAAGTCTTAATAAAAATTAAGTTGTTTAACCTAGATATTTAGATAATATTCAATTTGAAATCATTGTAAATAGTTTGAAATTTAGCGGAATAAAAAAAAAAAATTAAATATAATGGTTAGTGTTTTATAGTATGGAACCAATTATCCGGAATGGTTATGCAAGGTAATTTTTAATAACTGGGTGCTCATGGGAAATCACCATAGATTTACAGATCCCTGTTTCTGATTTATAATAAATATATTAATTAAAATATTATTTAATCTGAAAAATTTTAAAATAGTTTTAAAATAATTCTTAATCAAGATAAAGTATTATTCAAATCCTGATTAGCTAATGATTTTTAAATAATTAAACATTTACAGTGAAGAAAGAGAAAATTAAAACTTATTATGTCTGCAACATGACTTCAGACAGTTGCAAATGTACTGCAGACATTTTGTCAAATCTTGAGACTGCATTAAAAATGCAAAATAAACATAAAAATGATTCTTATCTTTATTACACATTTATGATAAAATTCTTTCTAAAAAATTAATAATCCAAAAGCAAGGTGTACATTCAGAATTTGCAATACTTCTGTGGCTTTTGATATTAAATATTATGACTTCTGATATTCATGTGGATTTTTTTTTTTTTTTTTTTCTGCTCTGGTTAGATGAAATGTTTGCAAAGGCCTAGATTGTTCTGCGTCGTCACAGTTTTAAGCTCTTTCTGCTTTCAGGCGGATTATGTTTTTGTCTTACAAAAAATAGTGTTATTTGTATATGTATATCAAAAATTATGTAATTTAAATGACCACACACACACAAAATAAATAACTGAATAAGCTTTTATAAATTACACAAAATGCTAAATTTATTATGCCTTAAATTCTTGTAAAAAAGCAGAGGGGGGAAAGGAAAAAATTTTTACAATATTTGTTCATGTTTTACATGTAAATGTATACTATTTCTTACCATGTTGTCATTTTCATTCCACCGATTTTGATAAAAATTTTAAATCAAATATGCCAATTTCACAACTTTTTTTTTTTTTTTTTTTAAATACATTTATTTTGTATGTATATATTTTTACACACGGTAAATAGTGTTTCTCTCTCCCCCCCCCCCCCCCCCCTTTTCCAAAATTAGAAGTTAATCAAATAAAAATAAGATTCTGGATAGCTGATTTCATGATAAATGGTTCCATACTGTAATTATAATTATCTGCATATATTTAATGATTGCTCTTCTGTACATATATTAAATTACTGCTCTTCCGTAATTTTTAATCCATGTAAGTTATAAAAAACTGTAAATTAAAAATTGCATTTTTATCAGTTATTTTCTAATTCTGCAGTACCAATTTATCGTAATATAAAAAGTGAGATAAATCAAGTGTTTTAATAAAATAGATTAATTACCAAAACTAGCCTGTGAAATGAAAATGTGGGATAAAGTTCCTAAGTGACCTCAACAAAGTAAATATCTCAGGGATGAAGGAGAGCATTGCTTAATAATTTAAGGTATTCGTGTAGCAATCTTGAACAAAGGCATACTTTAGCTGATGATCCATCAATTCTTTGGAAGGGAATTGGTTTACCACCTTCCACTGATATTAATGAATTTGGTATGGCAAGCAGAAGTGATGATCTTATTAACTTGCAACTACTAAAGCTAGAACATATGAGAGACAAATTACTGTGAAGTGGTAGCATGTGTGGTGGTAGATGCAGCTTATCTATGGGATGTAAAATCCCATTTACATTGCAACTCAGCATTTCTATTGATTTTTTTAGTAAGTCCTTTTAAAAGCTTACAGGGTTCATGCTCATCAGGGAAAACAGGGAATACTCAGGGGTTTTGAATTTTGTTAAAAAAAAAGTCAAGGAAAACTCAATAAAAATAAAAATTTTCATTAAAAAGTCAGGGGAAATCAGTTATCAAACCAGGAAAAACAAACTTTTTTTTTTTTTCTCTCAAGTTATGTTTTTCCTGTTTAGCTTCGTATCAAAATTTAAATGATTAAATATTGTGAAAATACGCATGTAAATAATGATTTCTACCTGAATTTCTAGCATGATCGGCAGTAATATGGCATCATACAGCAGAAGTAACTGTATTTTGTCCTGTCTAGAGAAGCGTTTCTTGTAATAATATGTTGCTAATATTTTCATGAAAATTGTCTGGAAACTCGGAATTTTTCTCCCATATTTAAGTATGAACCCTGGCTTATGCGTTAATATAGGTTTAATAACCATCAAATGTATAACATTGTAAGTTATCTTCGACTTGTTTCAATTAAGGGGACAAGGGATTATGAAAATTATCAAATTCAGTGTGATTAAAAATATTGAGATAGTTATTATAAAATGTATTAAATTGTGTAATACTTTAAAAATATCATTCTATAGCTCTTCAAACATGGCGTGATGTTGCTAGTCTTAACTAATATGTAGGAAATTGTTGCTGTTACTGCTAAGAACTGAAAATATTTAGCTCATTGTGCTCTGGAACCAGAAAGGAAAAATGAATAAGAGAAAGTGTAGTATAATACATATTTTCTTTTTAAACTAGAAACATTTTTAAAGTCCTTGAAATTCTAAGCATTGGGAGAATAAAATAGGGATAAAAATAGGAGCCTTTTTTTGAGGAAGGGACAACGCTTTGGGATAAGTCGACTGATTACAAAATTTAGTTGTACATCCTAATCTGTAATTCGAATACAGTATGGGACCCATTTTGTTTTCACACTGGCCACTTATGTGTGTATATCATATTCAAGAGAAATATTTTTTAATTTTTGAAATGTGGTTTTGTGACTATTTTTAGAGTTTCATATTTCAGATAAGTTTTGATATAAGGTAGTATTGATGTTTCATTAAGAGGTGATGTGTTTCGGTATATTGTTACTTTTTACTGGTAATCTTTTTGTATCAGAACTTTGTTTTCGTGCCGCCCACTCAAATGTGTTTATTGTATGAGATTGGTTCTTTTTTTCTTTAAATGGCGAGATCATATTTATACCATCAAAAACAGTTGACCATACAACTCATTCTCTAAGTTTTTGTGTCTTTAACCCTTTGCAGCGCATGACAATTCAGATCATTTAAATTATACTGCCACCAGAATTCATGAACTAACTGTGCCCCCCCCCCGGCCCCCTAGCTGGCACCACCCCTGTGTAATTGAAATATGATAAGCTTTCCACATTTATAAAAATCATTAAAATGTCAATAACACACTTTGGTGCTATGTCTGCCTATTGGCAGACCAAAGTTCACTTACTCTTGATTTTTCATTTGCCATTGATGTATTTTTCTGTACCCTGATTTTCTATTGGCTAATACTCCAGTTTCTTAAAATTCCTATTGGCTGCTATTCAGACTCTAAAATTTTCTTCCCTGTCTATATATGGGGGCAAAAATCCGTTTTGCTATTCTGCACTCATGACACTACGCTAAATGCTACCGAAGCTACAGTTTGCTTTATATAGCTTTTATGAAAGTCTGAGAATTAAAAAAAATTCTAATGTTATCCATCCTGTGAAGGAGGTGAGGGATTTGCCTAATAGCTATTTATTTCATGATGACAGACTGTTGTTCATATCTTGGTATCGAAACTATTTCTTAATCATCTTCTGAAATTCTTTATAATTTTAATATATTTAATTCCTCTTGCTTTTAAAAAAAAATTATTTTTGGAGAAAATATAAGCATATTCCACATGTTATTTTCAAATTCAATATATTTTACACAAATTAATAGTTTGGTGAGCGGGAAGGATATTCTTTTTAAAATGAACTTATGTTTTTTACTTTCCGAACATACTATGTAAGGAAAGTATTGTAATCATGTCAATAATTTTATTTTGAGATTTTGATGTATCTATACATTTTAGGTACACTGAGTTAGTTTTCACTATTTTTATGATGTGTATGTGTGTGAGTGAACACGCTAGCATCTAAGTGCTTTTTTTGAATAAGCTGAAATTTGGTACATATGTTGTAAGTGACCATACAGAGCCTCCTTAAGTAGATGCCTAGCGAGTTGCTCGAAAACTTGGCAACAGTACAAGAAGAACATAGCCAGTAGATGGCGCTTGATACCGTGTCGTAAAGTTCTGTTTATTTCCCGCGATTCAATTGACTTTCAATTGAGTTCTTCATGGTTTATGTTTTATTAATTTAATAAATGTGAGAGGTTTTTTTTTTTTTTTTTTTTTCTTTATATATATATATATATATATATATATATAGTGTATTGTGTCGTTCCATTTTGTAAATCCGACAGTCGCCGTGAAAATATAAGTTTTCAAATGACCTGCAAATATTTCAAGACAAGGTATGTAAACTGTATAAGTAATTAATGCAAAATTACCAACCCTCCGGATTTTTGAATATCAATAATATTTTTCACAAAAAACATTATTTTTATTTATTATCGTAAATTCTATGATTAAGACGAAGATAAATTTAAAAGAAATTATGATATAAAAATTCGAAGGGTTGACACCTCTGTTAGTAAGTTAGATTTAACAAATAAAATAGTTATGCTTATTACAAAATGAAATGAAATTTTTATTTATTGATGTAGGAATACAGAAAAATAACTTGTTCTTAGTTACTTTGAAGTAACTCTATATTGGAGTATTTTATAGTTTTATTCATAAATTACATTAGTAACTTATGAATAAAACTATAAAATACTCCAATATAAGGAACAAGATTGATTTATATTTTTTAATACCACTGTTTTTTAAAGACTTGTGTAAATGCGTATAAAAATTTGATTATTTCAGTTAAATCGAAACAAAAGTGTTGGGAATCTTGAAAAGAAAAAATAGAAAATTTTTATTTCTACCTTTGTTCTTTTTAAAAATATTAAGTTTTAAGATTCATAACATTACTTTTATTAACCTTTTACCACACAAATGGAATATAGAATTAAAAATTCATGTAAAAATTAAATATCATGATTACTGATTTGAAAAATTATCAGATATGACAGAAAGATGACTTGATTTTTTGAAATAGAAATTCTCCACATCCATACACTCACATATAAACACACACACATATACAGGCTAATTGCCAAAAACTACTTTTTTTGGACTCATGAGACCTTAAAAATATAAATCAGGGGAAAACTCGATATCGAATTTTTGGACCGAACACAATACTTTCATTATGTACGGTAGTAGGGTAATGGAAGTAAAAATATTTCAAGGATGTTATTAATTTGTCCTTAAATTTGCCAATCTTTATCAAATTTTTCAAATTGAAACCTAATACGAGTTTTAAAATACAATTGTGAATTTCCTGCATTTGTTTGTTTTTGAGTTATTCTGATAATAAATATGCATATAAATCAATTACTAAAAAAAAAAAAAAAAAAAAAAAAAATTGAAATTTTTATTGAATAAATATATGAAAAATAATTTAATCGAGTGATAGACATGCCATGTTTTTGCTTATTTAATTTTAAATTTCTTTTCTTAATTAATAATATATTTAAAAAAAAAAAAAAAAAAAAAAAAAGGTGTTATTTATTAGATACGCTGTAATTCAATTAGTTGAAAAGCTAAAATAGGTCTTGTCCACTTCCGAAGAAAATTAAACCCTATACTTTTTTAAATATAAATATTTGAATATTTTTTTTAAAATATTTACGATAAAGCACTTTCACATCATTTTTTCAAATTAAAAGAAAAAAAAAAAAAAATACAATTTTGGACTTTAAATTGAAATTAATAGCTAGATTTTTAGATGAAAAATATAACTTATCTGTGAAAGAGAAGAAAATTGTTGCTCTGCGTAGGTGCTGTCACCTAGCGTTAGTTTTGTTTTTTAAATGTTGCCTAATTTAACATTGGGATTCGCTGCGCGTGGAAGGCATCTACTTAAGGAGGCTCTGGACCATAGCACGAACCCTATTGATTTTGGTAAATCTTGCACTTATAGATTTTTACAGGGACACAAAAAAAAAAAATACTTTATCATTATAGCTTATGGGCTCAAATTATTTAAAGTACGATAGTGTCTAAAAAACTTACTCAAATAATCTGAAAATTTATACGCATGTTATTATAGGTTGCGGTCATATGAGCTGTATTGATTTTGGTGGATCCAGCATTTATAGTTTTTTTTACAGGAACTCGACAAAAAAAATCTGTATTATTATGGCTTTATTGGCTTGAACTTTAAAATATGATAGCGTCTAAATACCTTATCTGAAGAAGCTGTAAATTTGTATATGTATTATAGGTCATTGTGTCATGAACTGTATGGATTTTGGTGAATCTAATATTTTTAGATTGTTATAGGGACAATGAAAAATTCTTAATTATGATCTATGGGCTCAAATTATTGAAGGCAAATAGTGTTAAATGAAACATCATACTGTATGGAGAAAAGTACTGAAACACCCAATTATAATTTTCTCTTTTGTTAACTTAACTTCTCTTACAGGGGTCTGTCCAGAGGCAAACCTGAGTCTGTTAAAGGACCCTTCATAAAATTACTTATCCTAAAAAAGGACCCTTCACAAAATTACTTACGCTAAAAAAGGACCCTCCACAAAATTTTTAGTCCTAAAAAAGGACCCTTCACAAAATTTTTTCCTTAAAATCAGACATTTGATAAATCTGTTTCATTTTCAAAACTAATCTTCCATGGAACAAACAGACTGCCTGAATAATCAGATGTGTTTTGATGCATTTCCTCGAAAAGCTGATATTCAATTTCTAATTTATAAAGGGCTTCTTCTATCAGGGTGGCGACAATGAGGGAAAACAGGGAAATCATGGAATAATCAGGGTACTTTATCAATCTGGAAATATCAGGGGAAAATCAGGGAATTTTGTAAAAACACTCAAAAATCATGGAATTTTTCATTTTTACCCAGCAAGCATGACTGAAAAATCGCCAAACGGGTTATCTTAACCATGGTTACACAGGATTGGGTACTTTCTGGTTGAATCTCATCAAGTTAACATAAAAAAAAATAGTGCAACAACTTAAAGAATAATTTTATGTCTTGATGTTAATATGTTGTGCAATTAAAATGAGTCATATTTTCATAATTTTTAATTTCTCCAAAATTTTGAATTTTTCATTTTATTTTCCTTTTTGTAAGTAAACAAAAAAAAAAAAAAAAAAAAAAAAGATTGAGATATTTTTGCCAATCAGTATAGTTTTTTGAATTGCAGTGGTTTAGCGAGTATGTTACACAAGAGTGTGATGTACACAAAGTCATAGAATGTATATAATAGGTAACAGAAATCATGGAAATTTGTCGAAATTTGTCATGGAAATCATGGAAAAATCAGGGAACTTTTTTTCTGAATTTCTGTAGCCACCCTGTCTATGCATATTAGAGGTGAGTTCGGGCTCTATTTTGGCAATCCGAGCCCGCCCGGGCCCGAAATATTTTTGAACTGAGCTCGCCCGAGCCCGAAAAATTTTGTGTGATCAGAGCCCGAGCCCGCCCGAGTCCGATATTGAAAGTGGTATATACGCTATACAACGCATACACAATAGTAAAATTAAATACCGTTTTCATTTTCAAATTAATTTTCTTATTATCAATCCTCAATTTAAATAACTATAAATGTTATTATAACAATTTATATTGTCTGTGTCTCTATATACATGTATATATTTGTATGATAGATATTTATAGTGCAGCCCATTGTTTATAACGCGCCTATCGGGAGACAAAAAAATTATCAGAATGAGTGATATAATGAGGCCCAATATAACGAAGGAGGAAGGATTACTGTATAACACTATGACACAATATGCATCCCGTTGAAAAAAATGTTCTATTTAGAAAAAGGAAAGTCAAAGCTACTAAGGTTTGCAAGATTATTTTGTGATTTATAACCTATCATGACTATTGTTGCATTACTAAAGGTGCTCTCGAAATGAATAAAATTTCTTTCTTTCTTTCTTTTCTTTTTTTTTTTTTAAACATTTTCCAGTTAGTGAAGAATAAAATTAACGGAACTTTTAGCTTGAATCCGAGCCCGCCCGAAGCCCGAAGACTTGCGTAAGATTTGAGCCCGATCGGGCTCGGACCCGGGCTCGGGCTGAGCCCGTCTCATCTCTAATGCATATATGTATGTTTAGTTCTATAAAAGTGAACTGTCATTATCTAAATTGAAACCTTAATTATAATTTTATTTTGCAAAATTACACAGTTTCACAAAAAGAAGACCCTAGCCGAAAAGTTTGGAAGAACTTTACTTTCACACCAAATTTAAATTCACAAAAATATGTGTAGAACTTTTCACAAAAACAGGAACCTGTCTGAAAAGTCTAGACAGACCCCTGTCTTACTTTATCTAAACAACCATTAATTGCTTAATGTTCGGAAAGTCAAGCGGAGTCACTCTAATTTTTTTTTTTTTTTAATCTTAAAAAAGAAAAGAAAGAACTTGTAAATTTATTCTACTAGTAATATTATTTATTGTAAATTTTGAAGAGCAATCATGAAATTATTTTCTCATCTATAATGTTAGGGTGTTGTTAACAGCATTAAACTAACAAATTTTTAAATTAAATTTCATGAAGTTTTCAGTTCTTAGTCAATATTTAATATTAATGTGCTGATAAATATTGTAAATAATATTTTTATAATTTTATTAATTTTTCGTAAGTATTTTAGTTGGTAATTAAAAATAAATTGAAATATAATTTCTATAGTGTGTGTATATAATATAAAGTAATAACTGTGTTGTATATTATATGTTACATTTAAACATTTTTTTTTTTTTTTAAATATATGTTAGTAATAACATAATTTATTATTTAAATTATAGTTGTTTAACCTTATATAATCTAATTTCTCATAAATTTTTTTATAGATAAGAATTTACTTATATAGATAGTATACTTACATAGATAAAGTAGATTAATGTAACTTTTTTTTTATTTTTTTTTTAAATCTTATAAATAAAATTATATAATTGGAGTTGATAAACTTATAAGTTCTTGGAGAGGAAAGTTTAAAAAACTTAAAATATTAAGGTTAGGCGACTGAATAAATATATTAAAGTTTGGAGAAGAAAATTTTTACTGTAGATAAAAATATATTAATGGAGCAAATGAATGCATTAAGTTTTTGGAAAGAAAAATTTTAAAAACTTGTAAAAAGTAACATTAAGGGTAGGCGACTGAATAAGCATATTAAAATGTAGAGGAGAATATTTTTCTTTTGAATAAAGAGATATTAACTGGAGTTAATATGTAATTATGTTTTTGCAGAGAAAAAAATTTAAAAACTTCTAAATAAAATATTAATATTATGGGTGGGCGACTGAATAAATACATTAATGTTCAGATACAATAAATTCTGTTCATATTTATACTTAAAGGATAGACACTGAATAATTTGGATTTACTCTAAATAAAAAATGATTACTAGTTTCTAGAGAAGTTTTAAACTGGAAAATAAAATACTTGGATAGGTGACTGAATAGTTATACAAAAATTTAGAAATGAAAAATTCACCCCATATTTTATTGATTAAGGATAGACGCTGAATAATTTGGAGAAAATTTTTACTCAATGTGAGTGATAAGTCCCAAGAATGGATGATTTAATAATTTTAAAGTAATTAAAGTTACTTTAAAATTTCATCAGATGATAGAGATTTATGAAAGTTAAAAGATAAATATTGAAATATTAACAAGTGGACTGAATTACATTGAAAATCTGGAGGTGAAAAATTTACTCCATATTTATATATCAAGGATAAACACTGAGTAATTTGGAGAAAATTTTCATTCATTGCTCAATAACTACCAAGAATAGTTTTTTGGAGAAAAATAATTATACTTAACAGTTTTTACCAGATGATGGAGAATTTAGAAATTGAAGTATAGGAAAAACAGGGCTAGACAACTAAAAAAAGAAAAAGATCTTTAAAGGGAAAAGAAAAGTAATCAGCAACTGAATAATATTTAAAAATTGTAAGTAGTTTTAAGGATTCTCCAGTTACTACAAAATCGGGATAATATAAAGCTTTGGACACTGAATAATTTCCTAGAATTACTGTTTAATTCTAGAAGTAATATTTCCAAATGGTTAAAGAAAAAGAAAAAAAGCATAGTTTTGTGAGTGTAAGTTATCTAAAATCATTAAAATGTAGGCAGTAAAATAAATTTGTGGGAAATTTGCCGACCCCCCCCCCTAAAAAAATAAATAAATAAATACAAAACTTTGACAGTAAGACAGTTTTAAAAGAATATAAATATAAATTTTTTTTTTTTTTATTTAATTAAAAAAAAAATTAAAAACAAAAGTTGTTTTGAGGAAATCAACTGTTAAAAAAATTGTTATTAAGGGCTTTCTTAATACTAATATGTTGTTATGATAATGCATACATATATCAATCAGCATTTATTTGTTTTAAAAATAAGACTAGAAAATAGGCTATTTTTTATTTATTTATTTTTTTATGTACTTTAACATTTATATGTACTTAAACTAATAACATTATTAATGATCTTTTAATTCTTGTTTAAAATATTTCTGCAAAATAAATATAAACTTATTATTTGTTTCAACCTTTCAAGCTGGTATATGGAATATAGTTGTATGTGAATGACTTTTCTAAATAATGCTATGAGAATTTAAAAAGGTAACTTTCATTAAGGTTTCTTTTAACCTCTTACAATTTCTCAGTCTCCAGCAGCCAAATCCCATGTTATTCTTTAGGGAAATATGTTATGAATACATTCACTTAATGTATGCTTTAAAATTCCATTTTCACATTAAAAAATTCACAACCGCTAATTTTGTTCTTGTTTTCAAGAACTTTTTGTTTTGTTTTGAAGCTATAAAGTGTGAAAAATGCATTATTGCATTTTTTAGCTCCAAAAAAATTTAGAAAATTAATTTTATGTTAAACAAGAACAAAATTTAGCATTCGGGAATTTTCTGAATGTAAAAATGGAAATAAGAAAAAAAAAATGAAGAAAAGTGATTTTTTTTTAAAGAAATTTCTGATAGAATTACCATGGGTTTGACTGCTAGTGACGATAAGTCGGTGCGGCAAAATTTGGAAGAAAATTAAATAGTTGTTTTATTTATTTATTTTGTTAAACCATTTATTCCTCACATTTTTTTTCCCCCTTTATTTCTCCACTGAACAGTATGGGGATGAAAGTAAATACTGGCTTGAATGGTTAGATGGCATTTATTGCTTTTAGATTTTTTTGACATATTCAGATTTGCCAACTTTTTGAGAAATGTGCTCTTTTAGTAAAAATTTTTAGGGAAATGTTTCATATGCAACAGAAAATAAGCATTTTTACAATAATTAAAAGAAGCGTATTTGAAAAGCATTAAAGATGTTTTCATTTTTTTTTAAATATCAGGCTAGTAGTAGAATTTTCTGTATCTGTCTGCAGCAAAACAAAATTTGCCTGTGATCTGGGAATGCCGGATGATGTCTGGTATCTGAAAACATAAACAATTCATAAAATGTCTGAAATTTGCATCTATAAACAAAATAATACACAACATCTACAGTAATCAAGATATATAATAAGTTACATTTGTATTTTTAAGCCTGACATTTCTGTTTCAAATGTTAAATTAATCGGCAGTGCTCGCTTCATGATGATGTTGTGGATAGTAAACCTTTATATGCCTCATTAGAATAACAGATAATACATGATGGTAGTTGGTATAATATTAAAGGATTATCGTTTTTTAAATTTAAGGAGTTGAATGTTTACTTTGGAGGTGCCGGCAAGTGGAGTCATGTCATATCAACACTGAAGAGGGCTGCTGCGATAAGCATGCCGGAATATATTCGTTTTAGCAAAAGGATAAATATAAGGTATTTAAAATTAATAAACGATGGTAATTTTACAAAAAAAAAAAAAAAGGTAACTTTTACAACAAAAGTGCATGATTGTGTACAGAAAGTTATGACTATTTTATGACCAATTAACAAATTCCATATATATAAATATTATATAATAAAGATGATCTATTAAGCATAGTAGAAGCCAAGCAACAGATACAAGATCACTGAAACACCAATGACCAATAAGATTAAAAAAAAAAAAAAAAATCATCAATGGATGAAATACACTAATGTAAAGAAACCAGATCTATTAATTAACAGCCTGCAAAACAAACGAATCAATAAAGTAAAACAACAAATCTTAACTTAAAACCATAAACTTATCAAAATTAATGAAAAAACAACCTAAGAAACACTAGGTAGGAAGAAGGAGGCAGGCGGCAAGACTTGTGACTTGCCATATATATATTAACTAAATACCTTTAACAACAACAACAACAAAAAAAAAAGTCATGAAAAGTTTAAACTGTGGTATTATATTAAAAAAATAATGGAAACCAGTTGGGGGTTGGAAGGTACCTCTTTTTGAAAATAGATTATTATACAGCATTATGAAAGGTAAAGTTAATGAAGAACAAAAGTATAAATTTTTTATAATATTAGTGTTTAGTGAATAGATAACTAAAATTTTTAAGTGAATTTTAAGTAACGAAATCATTTAAATATTTATATTGATGATTATTTATTAGAAAGCAGGGGTGCAGAATATGTCCGAACAATGTTCAGGGGAAATTTTAACTGTCTGGGTAAAGTTTGAAGATTTATTTTCTTAAAATAAGATAAAAAGGATAATAATAAAACCCAAACTTTCTAATATTAAACAACAAACAACTATATTTTTCTAACATGTGTTTTGTTTAAATCCCGCAGAAAAAAAAAAGTTAAGTATTTAAAGTTTGTTGATAAATATTTCGTAATTAACTCAAGCTAGAGAGAAAAAAACTATATATTCAGTCTAATGCCACAGGAATCATAGGCATAACAGGAGACTGGGAGAAATGGTGTGTTTACTTTAGCTGATAGTGAAAGGGAGGGAAGAAGGGAAAAGAGCAAAAACATCATTTTGCAGTGCTTTTATTCTCGTTTACACAATATACAGAAGTTCAATTATTAGTTTAGATTGTGTATCCAGTAATAGCCTTTTTCATTTCAAGAATTTCCGCATACTATTTCCAGATTTTAAAAATCCCCCCCCTCCCCCATATAAAAAATAAAATAGTGACATTTAAGAGAAAACTGTTGTATAACAGAAATTTAGGAATATCCATTCTATAATTTATTATTACTAATATTAGATTTCCAAAAACTTTATATATGTTTGATTCGTTTCATTCTGATTCATTTCAATTGCGTTCAAGACTCTTTTAAATCTCATTTAGCCCTGAAAAACTAAAAATCGTTTCATGAGAGTTCTAATAATTTGGATTAATTGTAGATCACTTAAATGTGGTAATGAAACAATTAAAAATATATATATATACTTGATCTGTAGTTGTTGCATATGATCATTAAGAAGCTTTAATTGATTCAGGAGAACAGATTTGTAATTTGAATTTTCTAAAATTACATTAATATTATCAGTATAATGAAGTAATGCACTGTAGTACTCTAAATTGACAGATTGAAAGTGTATTACTTCTGAAGTTCTTGTATGAATTGTTGGCAAATCTAAATAAAATATATATATATATATATATGCATGAATATGTTTCACAAATTTTTGTATTGAGTTTATATATTTTCCTAAGCTGTGATTTTTCTTTTGTTATATTTTCAGAAATGAGTGTGTATCCTATTCAAGCTTCATTTGGAGACATAATTATACATATTTATTCTTACACAACACATCTAAGTTTATCAGTATGAGAAATGTTAATTTTAATACTGACTAATGTTTATTGAAATATTTTAAATTATTTTCAGTAATCACATCACAATATATATATATATACAAGGGGTGATCCAAAAAAAAGTTTACAAGGCAAATGAAAAAGTATTTATTAACAATAGAAACAAGATACAAATGGGAATCAAGAGACACATCTGGCCTTCACTTTTCCACATAGTCGCCAAACCTGTTTAGGTATTTGTCAGAACGTTCGACCAACTTGTTTATCCCGTCTTGGTAGTAATCAGGGCCCTGCTCATTGAGCCATTTCTCGGCCGCTGTTTTCACTGCATCGTCTGAGGTGAACCGTGTTCCGGATAAGTTTCGCTTCAACGCAGGAAAAAGGAAATAGTCACTTGGAGCCAAATCGGGGTTATATGGGGGGTGATTCCAGATCTCCCACTTGAACCTTTGCAGCAATTCCTGAGTCTGGCGAGCTGTATGGGGCCTGGCATTGTTATGCAGAAGCTCATTGCTTTTTCCCCGTATACCTCAACGATTTGTCTGTGAATTTCAGATGCGGCCACATTCTTGGCCCATAACAATCGAATTACGGCTTGCACCTCTATGCGAGACCACTTTTTTAGACGTCGTGCCATTACTGTCGCTCTTAAGTGTCTGCGTACTGACGCTACTTACTCGTAGAACCGCTGTAGGACAACTAGCGCCATCTGTCAACCACCCTGGGTGGAAATATTTGCTCCACAATTACTACGTTTCAAATGCTTCTGCTTGTAAACTTTTTTTTGGATCAACCCTCGTATATATATATATAATTTTATTGTTACAACCTCACACACATACACACAATCAAATATTTTAAGGTAAAACTTGGTTATGAAATTTTTAGTTTAATATAATAGAAATAAAGAAAAAACTACTATAGTTAAACCTCGAAAATCCAAAATCGGCGAGACTGCGGCGATTCCGGATTTTAGTGGTATATTAAAAACTAAATTTTTATGATATTATAATGACATACAAAATGCAATTTTTATGCTTGTGAAAATAAACGATGATCAAATGGGCAATTTTAAATTATAAAATAGAAATATAATAGATTTAATTTAAAATTTTAATTATAATTTAGAATTAAAACATAAACACATTAAACTAAAACAGACAATTGATAATACATACCTGCTAAATAACTATTAATAAACTATTCATTCATTAAAAAATACTCAAATAAAACTGTAGAAACAAACTAATTTTTATGTTGATTTTTTAAAAATGTTTCAGCAATTTAAAGCTGTTTTACTCTAATAGGATTTTTTTTTTTCTTTTTAATTCTGTTTTTTTAACTTACCTGTTTCTAAAAAAATAAATTCCTTAATTAACAATCAAGTAGTATAAAAATATGTAAGATTATGACTATATTTATGTATTCAGTGTTCAATTTAAAGGATTTTAAACTGCATTCTATATGAAATTCAGAAATAAGGTCAGTAAAATCTTATTTTAAATATAAAACTAAACCGGAAAAATGTCCGGATTTTAGAGATTTCCGCATTTTAACTGAACTTCATTTAAAAAGACTTCACCACAGTTATGCCCGTTTCTTCCTCAGTTGTAGTGTGTCCTGGAGGATTTCTGCTGACTCTTGGGGAAAAAAAGTCGGGGCATATAAGGATGGTGAAAGTCTTTTGAAATAAAGTAGTAGGTTTTTCTTTATTTAGTATTAAAAAACTTCATTTTTATTAAAAATTAAAATAATTTAATAGTTTACATTTAAAAAACTGAAAGTTGAAGTAGTTAACTATAATTAATTTTAATAGCAGTGTATAAGGAACCATGTTAAAAAAGTAAGAAATGTTTTAGAATATTATTTTTCACATATTTAACACCTCTTTGTTGTTTGGTTCTTGAACACGTTATGTCAGGTTCCTCAGTATTTTTTGTAATTCCCTTTTCACTGGCAGCCAAACTCTATATTATTTTAAGGAAGAAATTTGTTATCAGAATTATGCATTTTCTAATATTTCTAATGTTTTTTTCCATCTTTTGGTTTAATAACTGAAAATTATATACCATCATTCAAGCTTAAAGTTGTGGTATTATTGTAAGTAGTAAGTATATTATTTAAATACAGATGGCGCCATTAAATAAAATATTAAGTATATATATATATAAATTAATTTAATGAAATTTTATTCTTATTGGTCTATGTAGTTTCAGCGGTCTTAAATCTGTTGCTCGGCTTTTATTACTTTTAAAACATTTTAATATATATATATAGAGAGAGAGAGAGATTATAAAACAAGCCTTGAATTTATATATTAAATGTTCACAAATAAAATGTTCGAAATATGTGGCACTAGGAATCTAAAAAGTACAAAATGCATTAAATGACAGTGTCGTTTAGCTGGAAAAAAACAGTTTTTACAGGTATAAATGCCACTCATTCCAAAGTGATTAAACTAGTTCTTGGTTCTTTATTTTTATTATTTAATTTTGATGTTATACAATGCAATAAATGCACCTAGTTCATTTTTTGCACTTTATAC
This sequence comes from Salticus scenicus, assembly GCA_963930645.1. Classification (NCBI taxonomy): domain Eukaryota; kingdom Metazoa; phylum Arthropoda; class Arachnida; order Araneae; family Salticidae; genus Salticus; species Salticus scenicus. The sequence goes on from OZ005662.1 coordinate 91,746,820, forward strand.
TTGTAGCTTAAAAAAAAAAAAAAAAAGTTTTGGCAAACAAGAACTGTTTTAACCATTGTAAATTTTCTGAATATAAAAATGGAATTATTAAAGGAAAAAAAAAATAATAATCCTGATTACAAATTTTCATATAGAATAACATATTTTTTGGCTGTTGGTAGCATTAGGGGATGCATCTTGTTAAAAAGACGGGCCAGTCAACTATTTAAATTAAGACAACTACCAAGTTTTATCAGCCTATCTTATTGATTTTTAATATTGTAAAGATTTTTAAAAAGTAAGTGTTTTTTATTTTTTATTGTTGAACACAATAGAACTTCCAATGTTTAATTGAATCTCTGAAACTATTGCAGAGGTAAGTATGTGTTTAAAAAAGCATGAAACAAAAAACTAAACTAAATGTGCCTGTACTAGGCCTCAGTGCATTCCTAAAACTTTTCTCGCATTAATTATAGTATTGCCACTATCGTCAATAAGAAATTTTTCTTAAATATTTTTGAATGTTTTAGTGCTAAAAAATTATGTAACGAAATAAGTATTGTTTTTAGGAAATGGTGACAATATAATAAAATAAGAGTAAAATTTTAGGAATTCTGATAGGCCTGCTGTACATATTTTAGAGGGATGTAAAAAGTTTTTTTTTTTAATTCTTTGTTTAAATGACCAAGTTGTATGTAACATTAACGGCCCTCTTCACTTACCGTCACTGGAAGCTCGAGTCAATGTTATTCTATGGGGAAATTTTCTTTACAAATAACTTATTAACTAATACATATTTTTAAATTCTGTTTTCATATTCAAAAAATTCCCAACTGTTCAATTGACGGACCTTTTTTAAAAATGTATTTTTTTTTTTATTTATTTTTTTTTTTTTTTAATATTTTATTTTGAAATTGCAAAATGAAAAAATTTCACATTTTGAAAAATATGTATTAGTTAATAAGTTATTTGTAAAGAAAAATTTCCCCTAGAATAACATTAGATTCGGCTTCCGGTGGCGGTGAGTGAAGAGGGCCCTTAATAATTTTACTTATTTTTCCCCTTTTTCACAAACTTGATCAAGCTTAATACCCCCCCTCCCTTTTTTAAAAATTTTATTTTATTGTTATCTCCTTTGTCCTATTAAAACTGTTTTATAAAGATAAGATCAATGTTGGAGTAATCAATTTACTTAAGATTTGGTAGATTAGAAAAAAGCCAAAAATCAAAGTACCCTTAAAAATACAATGTGCATGTCTCACAAGTATTAAATAAATAAAGAAGGCATTATTCATTTCAAAAGGCTCTATTTTCATCAGGTAGGTAAAAACAAGAACTACTTTTACAACAGCAGAAACTAAGCTGGAAGGGAAAATATATAGAGAGAAGAACAAAGCCAAAACGATTAGTAAGAAACTGAAACAGTCTCGACTTTTCAATATTTTAATGAAAGGAGGGGAAAAACAAAAAGTAGAGAAGAGAAGATTTAGGCAAGCAATCAAGAAAACATTAAGTGGTAAATATATTATAAACCAACAAAAATACAAGCTGAAGATAAAATACATAAATAGAATTTTTATTAAAAATAATTATAATTAAAAAATAATGGGAAACCGGGGAAGGGGGGGGGGGGAGTAAACTAAGCAAATTTTTCAAGCTATTGAGTGTGGAGTTAAAAAAAAAAAAAAAGAAAAAAAATAATAATAATCTGGTGTGTCACTCACACGACTTTCTCTTACCATGAAATTTAATACTATAAATACAGGTTTCAGATTAAAAGGTAAGATAACGAGTACTGTTATGTAAACCTGTGTTAAACAATTCATATTAGGCTTCTGAAGAGTTTTATATGGTAATTAGTTCTGTGTGAGGGGGGGGGGGGCGGTAGCCCCCCCTCAACCCCCCGTTTCATTAATGCACCTACATTTATATAGAATTCGGTTATTAAAAAATAATTCTGATTTTTAAAAATAATTTATTAAAATTATTGTTTAAAAAAATTATTCTTTTGTGATAATGCAGACGATTTTCATATTAGAGAAGTAGTATAACACCAAATATCCAAAAAAAAAGTCCATTTTATTCTCAATATTTAAAAAATAAAATAAAATAATAATAATTTTTTTTTCTAAGTTTTTTTTTTCTTTAAAAAGTAAAAAAAAAAATCGATAACTTTGTTTTAAATTATCGCAGATGGATGGTTCAACCATTCGTTTTAAAGGTATTAACGAGCTCTTTTGAAAGATACCCATCATGAAAATTTACTTCCCTCGAAGGGGAAGTACCCTTTCCCCCAGGGGGGGGGTGTGAGGCTCCTACATACACAAAATTTTTTTCACAGTTAAGTATCTCTATTACAAAAAATATATATTCGTTTCATTTGGTTTAGTGCAGTCTATAGGCGTTAAACTCTACTCACCTGCAATTTCCCCCATAGACGTAATGTATTAGAATTTTCTTGATTGTCCCTGTACACGAGCCATTTGCTTGATCTCAACGAAAAGCTTACTGTAGCATCTCTATATGATACACATTTAGAATACCAAGTTTGAACTTTTTGCCATAAGTTTTTGCCATTTGTTTTTGAGATATGCTGATGACAGACAGACATACACACAGACCATTTGCTAAAAACATGATTTTCGTATTCAGGGGACCTCAAAACGTGTAAATAAAACAAAATCTCGCGTTCGAAAATTTGACCCTAAAACAGTACTTTCTCTACCTTATGGATAAGAGAAAGTAAAAATTAAGAAAAATTAATTCAAAAGTTAAATTTAAATTAAAGATAACTTTAGCATTATATTGAATTTAGGGTTTTTTTCTTCGATTGAAGGTGCTTTAACTCTTATCAATTTGAAATATAAAACATGATAAAAAAGTCAGAATATCCAAATTATCTTTTGTTTCATAAATATTTAAGAGTATATTTGATAGGTCTGTTAAGTATTTTAAAGGCTTTATTATTGGAAAAAAAAAAAAAAAAAAAGGAAATATCTTTTGCAGGTTACATATATTAAGTATATTTTTGATGTGTTTAAATATGATTTGTTTTTTTCCTAATCCATATGATGAATGAGACTAGTTTTCTTGCGGCAGTTGTTTCATTTTTACTTTTCAGAAGAATTTCCTGAAAATCAAACTATCAGTAAAGGTAAATTAAAAAAAAGAAAATCAATCTTTATTGTAATGCTAAATAAACAAAAAATAAATAAGTCTCGGAAATTTTCTTCTCCATCTCACAATTTTTAAAATTTCGACTCGTTAAATAAAAATTGTTTCTTAATATATTATTTAAATAAAGGACAATAATAACTCCCCCCCCCCCCCCCCCCCAAAAAAAAAAAAAAAAAAATCTGCTATTTGACAAATTTTGCTTTGGTCTTTTAAAACTCATATTTCCATTTCAGTTCTGATCATTTCTCTAATTAAATAATAATAAATTATTTTGTTAATTTTCCTATTTGCTTTAAAAGAATGTCCTCGTGTGACTCATTTTGCAAAGACCAAAAGAGGTAAGTGAAAAAATATATATGTATAACAGTTGGTGCAAAATAGATTACTTCACCAGCTATCCTGAGATAACTTGGGGGAAACGTCTTGAACACATTATAATGGCCAATGAAGTGGTTAATGTTAAGGTGGTCTAGAACACAAAAATGACAAAAATCACTTTTTTTTTTTTTTTTTTGTTTAAAGTTTATTTATTTAAAAAAAAAAAAAAAAAAAAAAAAAAAAAGTTTTTTTGCATTATAATGAGTTTTTAAATGCCACTATCAAGTGTGAAAGTATAATTTTTTTTTTTTTTTTAATGTAGTAAGTACAAAACTTCGAATAAATGCAATAAAATGTAAGAATTCGCAACAATTCTTTTGGGGCAAAAGAAAACACGACCCTTCATCAGGCGAACAGAGTAGGCACAGGTGCTGTAAACAAAGCTTTGTGTGCAGTGTTCGTGCCTACTCTCTTTGCCTGAAGAAGGGTCGTGCTTTCTTTGGACCTGAAACAATTGTTGAGAGTTCTTGCATTTTATGGTGTTCATTCAAAGTGTTGTACTTATTACTCTCTTATGCTGGTTCTGTGGTACTTTTTTATAATATATAATATTTGATGCTCCATTTCTAATAATTAAATTTCCTATTTATTTTTATTATAGAAGTTATTAGAAACTCAATTTTGTCAGATTTCTGGTGATGGTTGATACTATTTATCTGATAAACATTTTAATTTTTTTTAATTGTAGTTTTTAATGTTAGATAACAATTGTGATTTGTGTTTTATGAAAATGTCATGCATATAGATATCATAATTAAAATAAATATTTATTTCATTCTGATTCTATGTAATTTAAGTACTTAAAACTTTAAATAACTTTTTCCCAGAATTTGTTTTCTGAAAATTTTGCATGTTTAAATTGTTTAAATAATATTTTAAAAATTTGATACTAGATAAACATATAAAGCTATGAAATTTTGTATGTAGGTGTATTTTCTATAATTTATCTTAGAAATATTTTAAAAGTAGAATATAAAAAATTGTAATAAAGTATCTATAAATAATGTTACTTTTTTATTTTAATAATTTTATGTATATATAATTATTCTTTTATCTACTTAAAAAAAAGGGGGGGGGGGATTTTATTCTGAAGAATTTTATTTTAAGAATGGCTAAAATGTAAACTTATATATTTTTCCCTCCCTATATGGAAGAAAATGTACATATTAAGATATTTTTCAGGGTAATATACAAAATGTAGTTTAAAAAAAAAGAAGGGGGATGGTAAAATTTTGTATTCTGGACTGCCTTAGCATAATCAGCTTATTATTAATTAATTTTATTTGTTTACTTTTGGTGTAAAATGCTGCTTTACTTACCGATTTAAAGGTAAGTATCTGTGATTAAAGTATAATAAAAATTTAATTTTGTAATTTTTTTTAGTATGTTAAGATTACATTTGATTAAAAAATAACAGCTTTGAATAATATAATGATTTAATTTTTTAAATTCTCCTCCTTTCTGCATTATTTGACAAATGTTATGTGTTTTTCTTTCTTTCTTTTTCTTTTTTTTCTCTGAAATAGCTCTTCAATTATTGAATATATTAATTTCAACAGCTCGATGAAAGGAGGAGAATGTTAATTCGCTTTCCTCCTATAGATGTCTGTTTACAGTTAAGAATAAATCTGTACTTACCTTGAAGGAATGTTAATCAATGATGTATTGAAATTAATAATTTGTGTGTGTGTGTGCGCATGCACACACACATACTACTACAGTCACATAGCCCCAAATTTTTTTTTTTTTTTTTTTTTTAATAGTTGCATTTTAAAACATTGCTGTCTCCCACTCCCCACAATAACATATAATCTGATGTTATACAAGTTAAAAAATAGTTTATTAAAGATGTTTTTAATTAAGGGATTTAAGAGTTAAAGTAATAATAATTAAAAAAAAAAAAATCTTGAAACTTTTTTTAAATGTATTTAGTAGTTGCAGTTTTGTCTCATAAATAATTTTGTATTTGACTATTTTAAAATAAAAATTAGGTGTATTGAAGATATTTTATTTTGCGATGCTCAAACCCAGTTTAATTGTAATTATCTAAGAAACGGGTATATTTTCCAAATTCTGATTGCTAAATATAGTACATTAAAGAAGAATTATGTGAAATTATATGAACTTCAGACACAGAAATGCATATCAAATTAGTGTTATTTGATAAGTATTAGAAACTTGTATAGGATAATCTAAGAAAACATTGCCAGATCATCTATGAATCCATTTAGTCAATGCAAACGAAGCATTAAAAAAATGCAAATTTTGACGTAATCTCTCAAGAAAAGGATAAGATCTCAAAATTACGCTTGATAAATGGAGTAAATAGGAAAAAGAAGATACTGTTGGGAAAATAATAATAATAATAATAAAATTTTTAACATTAGAATGCATCAGTGCTTTTTGATAGGTATTGAGATCTGTATGAATTTATGGTTATTTCAAATGGAAAATTAAGAATAAACATAATATAAAGCCAATAAAAACACATGAAAGCAAAGTGAGTGAACCAGTGTAATACTGTATAAAAGAATGGTTTAAAAAAAGCACATTTTTGATATAGTTTCTTGATAATGTCGTATTTAAATAATTTAAAAAAAAAAAAAAAAAAAGTGGAAGATGGAATGTGTGACCTGAATGTATGTTAAATGAGTACTTTTTGATGAGCATTAAGATCAATGATTAAGTAAAAAAATGTAAAGCATGAGATGATTTCAATTGAAAAATAACATTTATTTTAATCCTGTTCGTAGCCAACTGCTATAATAGAAGGTATGAGCCATAAAGCACAATATGAATGTCAGAATTTTGGACTTTATCTACTCTTGCACCGATTTCAATTTGTTATTTCACAATGAAGATTGTTGAATCTGCTGTTGCTTTAATTAGGAACTATGATCATATTTTCAAATTATACGTAGAAGCTAGAATTATTTAATTCTTCATTGTGATTACCAAGAAAAGTATGAAGAAATTTTCATGCATAATGCCATCAAAGTGACTTTTGAATTTCAATATAAAGATAAGAGAATCGGATAAGAATGTTCTTTTTACACTCTCTCATTATTATTAGTATGTATGTAATTAGTTTTTCTTTCAGGTTTCTGTGTATAATTTTAATGTGTCTTTTTAATATGATCTTCTAGTTTTAGCAAATATTTTAAGAGTATGGTGGACATTATAATTTTGTTGTTGTTGTTTTTGTAAATTTTTGTCTTAGAGTTATGAAAATTTTCATACATATGCACTGGAATGTAAGAATATTAGTTCTGTTCAAATTCCTCTATTAAAAAGCAAAAACTGTATGATTTCATAAAATGATGATTTCATAATATAATAACCTCTAATTTTTATTTAAACATTTACAATAAAAAATTACAAAATGGCTAAAATTTTTAGGAGCTGTTATTAGGATGGAGGACTATTAGTTTCAATCTGGATAGAAACATCGTTGTCAGTTTTTGTAGACCAGTATTGTGTAACATCAAAATGAATTAGAAATATCAGACCTATCGTTAAAACGAAACATTTTAATAACACATTACTAAAACTTCACAAAACATATATAAAACATTTAAACACAAAATAAAAGTATTCTTCTCGAACAAAACTAAAAATCATGTCATTTCTCTCGTCCACCCAACTCCAATCTCTCCTTTTTTGCTGTTGCCACTCATCTCCTGTCTAATACCATTCCATGATGTTATGGAACTTTACTAATTTGGTACCAGATGAAAGGGGCGATTTTTTTTCTGAATCCAAGGGTACAAACAGTTTTTTGGACAGGAGAATCAGATTTTTAAAAATTAACTAAAGTATGAAATTTTGGTGGCAATAAATATTTAATTTTAATTCATTTCAGTCATTTTAAAAAGTATGTGGTCCAGTTTTACACTCAAAAAATGAGATAAAAAGTAAAAAATTTTAGAGTGAAATTAATAGTCCTCGATATTAAACTAAATTCTAGGTTTGACATAATTTTTAATTTAGTAATTTTGATTCTCAGTTTTTAATGATTGAACTTAAATGTAAAAGTATGCCAGAATTCAGAATTTGCTTCATAGAAGTGTTTCTCAGCACTAGTATTGCACATTTATCTACCCCTTACACATTAATCCCCTTTTAAATGCTTTTTAATATCTTGCACATATGACATAGCTGCCCCCTTTTCTGTTACTGAAATCAAAACAAAGTTTCGCTGATTCATGTTACTTAAATCACAAGTAATGATGCTTAGTTAAAATTATCAATAAACAAAACTGATGATAACAAAGTTAAGAAAAAGAAGTCAACAATATCCAAAGAATTAAATTAACTTTCTAACTAAAAAGCTTTAGTGTGCTGTGTGTTTTAGCTAAAATGCTAAAGACAATTTTACCAGATTAAACCTTGCTCCCTTCTTATCTTCACTTTACATTTTGGATATTATTTTGTGTGTTCATTGATAAGTTAAATTTTTAAAAGTATTTTTGTTTGAATTCTGAAATTGAATGCAACTTTAAGTTACCAATGAATTCTCAAAATAGTACCCAAATGTCTTTAGATTATAAATTGTGTCACCTAGTTGCAAAACCGGCCAACTTTTGAATTTGGAAAATATGTTTTTTTCAGTTTTTTTTTTTTTTTCAATTCTAAGTAAATGTTTTTACCATCTGGAAACAAAAAAAAGGCCAAAGCCGATCCATCTCTGTGTTATTTGCGTTTGAAAATCTTGATGTGCTGCAAAACCGGTCAAATCCTAAGGCTGGTGAGTTTTTTTTTCTTTCACCTGTGACGGCTTGGTGCACACAAAGTTTCTGATAGTTGAATTTTGTGTTTTCTTCGACAATGGAGAAATTTGTAGAAGAATCTATCTTCTAATCAATCAGTCAAGAAAGAGGAAAAGTGACCCTACAACGTAAAAAGGAACAAAGCCAAAGTTAATAGGTGATGTGAAATTACTTTGTAATAGCATAATATTAATTGATGACATAAAGACATTTTAGCATATTATGATTAATTAATCAAATGTTATTAATTTAATAATATATCTATTCTGAAAGTTATAGTGGCAGCTTTATGTAAGTTTGATTCCAATTTGAATGATTTTCCACTGTATTAAAGAATATTTCGCGATTAATGAATTTGGAATTGTTTGTGATACAATTTCATAATTTTCTAGAGTTTATTTATTTATTTATGGATATCTTTTTTTTTTTTTTTTTATAATTATTATCAGATAACAGAAATCAGTTATTTATAAATAAAATTTAAGTGAACAAAACATTTTGTGTATTTTCAACCCTAAAATCCAATATTCACATTAAATTCTGGTTTATTGCAAAACCAGCCAACTCCAAAATAAGTTGCAAAGGTGGCAAAATCCAGAATAAAAAGTTGAATAAACCCATCCTATCATGTGTCCTTGCCATCTTATTTCGACTTTTCAGATATACTGCCCTAATGGTAGAATTTTAGTTACTGTCTTACTTTAGCTAACTGTGGAAAAAAATCAGTTTTTCCTCAAAACTTTATTTTTTGGAGATGGCCGATTTTGAAACTAGGCAGCACAGCTATAATAATATAAAATTGAGGAGGGAAAAAAATTAATCAGCAGGGAGCATTTAAAAAATTAGTTTTTTTTTTAATCTTTAAATAATTTTGAGAAATTTTAATATACTAAATATATTTCATTGCATATGTTTTAAGATAGTCATTTAGATAAGATATTACTGTCCACCATCTTCCTAATGATTTAAACTTCATTCTATATGCTGAAGTGAATATTAATTAGAATGTTAAAGCAGTATTTTTGTCTTTTCAGTGTCAAAGTTTGATTTTTTTCAGTATTCAGAAATTGGCTGCCTTCACAAATGAGCTATGAAAATTAGCAAACTGAAGATATGAAGTAATAAGCTTAAAAATTTTTTAAGCACCAGAAAAAAATATTTAAATAAATCTTAATTTTTTTTAAAAAGTCTTTTGAGTTCTTTTTTCTTTTCATTATTAAACATTTTTCTTTTCTTTGTTTCCATGTTTTATTCATCATTGTTGGGGACTTTTAAATCATTCACTGTCAAGTTGAATGGGAGGGGTTGAATTAGTCGCAAAACATTTCTGTCATTAGCACTTAATCAAGTAAAGAATGCTAAAAAGCTTTTGATTAAGAGCATAAAATACCTACCTTGTATGACAGCCAAAGCCCATTGTATTCTATAGGGAAAGAGAAATTTGTTTATAGAATTGTTCTTTATCTAATATACTTTTTTTTTAATTTTCAGAAAATTCACAACCACTAAATTTATTTTCATTTATCTTGCTAAAGTTATTCTCGTTTAAAATTTACTTATTAAATTTAAAGTAAATTTTTGGTGAATGAGAACTCTAATGATTATGAATTTTCTAAATGTGACAAGATTTTAATATATTAGCTATAAGTAATTCTACAAACAAAATTTCCTTTACAATAACATAGACTTTGTCTGTCGGGGAAAGACTGGTATTGTATGCTTCTAATGCTAAATTTTCATTTTTAGAATAATGATCTGCATTTAAAATGCTTATCTATCTACTTTTATTACATGTTTTTAGTGCATTAAGAGATTTTTTTCCACTTAAGGGGGATCGTCAGTTACGGCTTTTCTAGATTACTAATGCTAAAATTCTAAAATCAATCCCGTGCACTGTTAATGCAATTAATTTGTTTGAAATTTTTTTTTGGCGTTAGATATAACTTTTATCTCTCAGACGATATAATTTTTAAAACGAGATGTGTTCTCAATCTTTTTTAAATTTTAATTTTTCAAAAATTGCATTTTTTCGAAAAATTTCATGTTGTTTCTTTTAGCTATTAATAGATGGCGTTGCTATTTCGAATCGTTTCTCCTATTTATTGAAAAGCTTTTATTTTTGTCATTTTTTAAATTTTTCTCATAATTTTATGTCATATTCTTATAAATAGCTGTATAAGGGATATGTGTAGAGCAATATGATACCGAAATATCCTACAGAAAATACTTTTAATATAATCTATGACTGATTTTAATCATGGCATACTGCAGCAGAATGACAGATATTTTTAATGTTACAGTAACCCTAAGCCGTCAGCTTTAGTTCCGGTAAAAAGAGCGCTTATGTTTTGAGTTGAGTTTTAGTTTCAGTAGAAAATATCAACTGAGCTTATTACGTTGTTTTTCTTGACTATTGCAGCGACTTTAATTAAGATTAAGCTTTCTTATTTATCTATTTATTTACTTAACATTTAATATTAGAAATGTTTTTTTCGTCCATTTTATTTTTGTAATTAGACAGAATGTCGATGTTTTTATAACTTGTTCATTGTTGTCATTTGAAATGGACATTTCGGAATAACTTTTTCGATAAAATCGTTGCTTACAAATCATTACATGAGCATATCATTGACGTTTTAGTAAAAAACTTGAAAATATGAACTCTTTTTTTTTTTTTTTTTTCTTTTAATCATAATACAGCTTTTCTCGGATAGTGGGCGACGGACAAAGAGGCTTTCCATTCGTCTATTCTCACTCTACTTGGAGAAATAACAGAGTAAGAAACGAAACTGCCGAAGATATCAAAACTTTTATGTATACACCAAGCATTTTTTCTTTTCCAAGCTGGCGCGATCTCGGGCAGCGCACACAGAGACTCGGGTCTCCGAGAATCTAAAAAGGAGAGGTTAAATATGAGGTTATAAGATGGCAAGATTTTGCCATATTTAAATCTATAAAAAGAATGTTTTCTGTTACCGTATCGTGTAAGAATTGTATCTATAACTAGACCAAATTTTTACTCGCCACAGCAAAAATTCCACTCGCCAATGGCGAGCTGGCGAGTGGAAATTGCGCGCCTTGTATATATATTAATAGAATCGTACATCATAATCCAAAATAGCAAATATGACAAATTTCCTTGAAAAAAAAAAAGAAACTCTATAAATTTTTTTCTAAGAAATTTGAAATTGATAAAAAACAGAATTTCCAAATCTTTTATTTTCTGTTGTTTGATACAACAAATGCATAGTAATCTGTTTTTTATTGGTGTATATGCACTAGGAATGGTAATAAAAAACATTTTTTTTCCTAAAAGTAAAAAAAAATGTTAGGAAGTCGAAAATTTCAAATCATTGAATTGACGAGATTTTCGGATTATTGTTCATATGTATGGTAACAAAGTTGTAAGATGTAAAAAGACAGATGATAAAAAGCCGCCGCAATGCTGAAAAACCAAAATGAATTTATGCATTTATGTGTATGTGTGTACATATATATAAATTTATTGAAAAGAATTTATATATATATATATATATATATATGAGTTTAAAGATTAGAAAGAACCAAAACCATCCTCCATGACAAACTGTGTAATTGCAGGAAATATAAAATACAAAACCGACCATTATAAAATTAACAAATTAGGATTAAGTAAATGTGTGCGTGTATATGTATATATATACGATAAATATCAAAACTAATTATCTTACACGGTATATATTTCTAAAATAAAGATTTCGAAAATAAAATATTCATATTGTAATAAAATTTGAAGTCAACCTGAAACCCAAGTCAAACTCAACACAGAAATTTTCATCAGCTCGAACCCGGAAAAGAAATTTTTGTTTGTAAAATAAACAAACACTAGACGCAAACTGCCGTTCTGGTTCTCTCCGCCCCCCAAAATAAATAAATAAATAAATAATAGTGATTAATAAATAAATCAAATGACATAATTTATATTTTTTTATTATAGAATAATATTTTATGAAATATTTTTCAAACCCATCTAGTAATATTCTAATTATAAAATAAAGTAAACTAGCGGTGTCACACAATTATTTATAAGATATTTTTGAGCGGGATACGAATACATAATTTACAACAATCATTTTAATTCTCCTGTATACCGTTATGGTAAGCGTTTTAGATCCAATGCGAGATCACTTCCCTTTTTACTTCCATTACCCTACTACCGTAGGTAATGGAAGTATTGTATTCGGTCTGAAAATTCGATATCGGGTTTTCACCTGATTTACACGTTTTAAGGTCCCCTGAGTCCAAAAAAGTGGTTTTTGGCAATTGGTCAGTGTGTATGTATGTGTGTGTGTGTGTGTATGTATGTGTGTGTGTATGTATGTATGTATGTGGAGAATCTTCTGGCTATTATAGCTCAGAAACTAATAAAGATAGATCTACGAAATTTTAGAATTGAAATACGTCTGGTGTACAGATGAAATTTCCAAATTTTGGTGAAAATTGAAAAACCGGAAGTGGGACCGTAAGTTCGTATCTCAAAAACGGCTCTAACGATTTTCTTCAAGCTTGCTATATAAACACTCTATTAGATGTCCTTTCGAATGATATAGTTGGTTAGTTCAGGAAAATTGATAGGCGGCATATATAAATAGCTCAATTTCAGGCCTCGCAAAGGCGTTCCTTTAAAAACGGTTGTACGGATTTTTTTCAAACTCGCCATTTTAACTCACTTTTAAGTATGCTTTTGTATGTAATTATTTTTTTCCTGTCAATAATTGAGTTTAACCGGAAGTGGGACATCGGAAACCGGAAGTGGGACCGTAAGTCCGTATCTCAAAAACGGCTCTAACGATTTTCTTCAAACTTGCTATATAAACACTCTATTAGATGTCCTTTCGAATGATATAGTTGGTTAGTTCAGGAAAATTGATAGGCGTCCTGTATAAATAGCTCAAGTTCAGGCCTCGCAAAGGCGTTCCTTTAAAAACGGTTGTACGAATTTTTTTCAAACTCGCCATTTTAACTCACTTTTAAATATTCTTTTGTGTGTAATTATTTTGTTCCGGTCAATAATTGATTTTTTGTAAAAGTTGGTATCTCAAAAACGGCTCTAACGATTTTCTCTTTAGGTCCCTTTTATGTTTTCTGATCACATTATCTCTCAAAAATGTATATAATATGTAATAGCGGGTAATGGAAGTCGTGTGGTTGTTTCACACCAGATTTTTTTTTTTATGTTCTGTGCATCTAAAATTAGCTTTCAAACATGAAAAATAAATGAAATAAAATCTCGGAATATCGCTCAAATGATTTTCTGAAGATAGAATACGTCGCCTTTTCACATCGAACTTTTTCCCCTCTTTCAGTTCTCCGAAAAATAGACAAAAGAAGAAAAACAAGAACGCACTTCCTACATTATATTCTCCCTCCCCACATTCATAAAGTTTAGCAAGAACTGAAAGAGGGATATCAAGCTTTCTCACTTTTATCAGCTTTTCGAATAAGTGGCATTGAAACAACTTTTGAATTCCCAAACTAGAGTCCTGCATCGGATCGGGTAACCCGATTTTACCCGAACCCGACCCGCGTTGACAGAATTTTTTCTCTTGCGGGTCGGGTTGACTGATCTTTTTTTCGCGCGGGTCAGGTTCGGGTTCGGGTCGGGTTTGGTTTTCAATAAGTCGGGTCGACTTGAGAACACCTTTCAAAATATTTTTTACAATTATAAACATTTTATAGGCATGTTTACAACTATGTAACTAATTTAAACATTCTGTACATACTAGACATGTATCGGTTGGTTGTTTGGTTGGAGGATTTAAGGCCGATTGACTCCAGATGTGTCCTAGGCCTATAGGGGGAATGCCCTCCGTTTGGGTCTTTCTAAGCGGTCCTAGCCCGTATTTACGCGTGTTTCGGAGGAAACCATGGTAAACTCCGAAAGGCTAGGTCGATGAGCGCGACCTGGGATCGAACCCGACAGCTTCCATCTACCAGCTTTGAGCGCAGAACCGCTCGGTGGCTGGTGGGCAGACATGTACCGGAGCTCCCTATTCGTAAGACTACTATATAACAGGCTGAATCATTCGCCGCCATTTGTCCGTCAAGTCCGTCATTGCTAAAACTAAAACTATTGTACATGACTATTATATGATATTATATAAGACTATTATATAATAGTCTTAGGTTTGGCAGTGACAAACTACCATATAAGATTATTATATGAGACTATATAAGACTATTTATATAGTAATCTTAAGTTTAGCAATGACGGACTTGACGTACAAATGGCGGCGAATGGTTCAGCCTGTTATATAGTAGTCTTACCTATTCGTATCCGCCAGAAAAATAGATCCGTATTTGTATCTGAATCTGTATTCTTTTCTTTAACGGAACTAATATGTATCTTTTGTAGAAATTGTATGAAAATTAGAAAAGTATTATAAATCTTTCTTTACTGTTGTTAATGTATATATTAAAGAAATACAAATACAGTATAACCTCGCATTTACATTCTGGAAATTCAAAAGATTTCGCAGTTTACAAGTTTTTTTTTTTTTTTTTAACTTTCTTCTATATTTAGTAGAAGAATGTATTAGATTCGTAAAAATTTTCAACTTCCGGTTTTTGAGGAATTTGCATGTTTTGAGAGTCCAGAACACGATTTGACTATTTCCAGAAATATCAGTCTGCGTCTCTGTATGTGTGTGACAGAAATTTTGTGGCGACTCTGGAACTACTGCACATAATTGCATATAAATTTATAAATAAATGCACCTTGACATAAATTAGTGCCTATCAACTTTTGGTGCCCATCGCTCAACAGATAGCGCTGCTATACAGTGATTTCCACAATTTATGGGAAATTGCGCAGTTTACAAGTATTTTTTTTTTTTTTTTCACTTTCTTCTATATTCAGTAGAAGAAATTATTAGATTCGTAAAAATTTTCAACTTCCGGTTTTTGATGAATTTGCATGTTTTGAGAGTCAGGAACTACTGCAGAGAATTGCATATAAATTTATATGTAGATGCACCTTAACATAACCTAGTCCCTATCAACTTTTTATGTCAATTTCTCAAAAGGTGGCGCTGCTATACAGTGATTTCCACAGTTCAAGGAAATACTTTATTTCAGGATCTACTACACAAAATTGCACATAAATTTATATATGGATGTACCATGATATAAATTTTTGTCTATCCACTTTTGGTACCAATAATTCAATAGGTGGCGGTTTTATACAACGATTTCCATAATTTAAAGGAAAGAGATATCTCAGGTTCTATTGTGCATAATTAAAATAAAATTGATATGTGAAAAGACCATTATCATCAGACATTATGCTAATTCAATTTGGATGCATATCGGCCATAAGGTGGCGCTGCTGTACTGCAATTTTCCCCGAGAACGGAAAAGCTATATCGCAACTTCCATGGTGTATAACTGCACAAAATTTGATAAGTGCGATAACCATTATCATAACGCATTTTTTAATATATTATTTATAGAGAATAAAACTGTCTTTCTTTGTACTTTTAGTGTAACTTTTCTCTAAGATGAAAATCGTCTGCATTCATTATGGTAGGTAATTTTAATAAATAATAGCTTTAATAAATTATCAGTACTGAGTGAATTTGTATTACAAAATATAGAAGAAAGTCTTCTGGTGGGCACAACATACTATTTTTTTTTTTTTTCTAATACCTTTACTTTTAATGAAATTCAATCCTCGCTTTTATGTGAACGGAATTTTGAATTTTCCTCCATTTATACTTGTATATACATCAAATATAGAAGAAATACTTGTTGTGATTTCATTTAAAGCTAGTATACTGTGAGCACCTTAAAATTTCTTCTATATTTTCCTATAGGAATTCGCTCAGTAAAAATATTTTCTTAAAAATATTATTTATTAAAATTATCTACCATAATGAATGATTTTCATTTTATAAAAAACTAACACTAAATATAAGAAAAGAAAGACAGTTTAATTCTCTATAAATAAAGTCTTAAAAAATGCGTCTTCATAATGGTTACCACATACATCGGGTTTCGTACCGTTATATGTCATAGAAGTTGAGATGTAGCCACATTCCGTTCTCAGGGAAAATTGCAGTATAGCAGCGCCACTTACACGCTGATATGCTTCCAAACTGAATCAGCGTAATGTCATGTAATGGCTACACTGATACGTGTCAAGTTTTGTTTGATTATGCACAACAGAACCTGAGATATAGCCTTCCCTGAAAATGCGAAAGTCGACGTATAACAGCACCACCTGTTGAGCAATTGACACAAAAGTTGGTAGGCACTAACTTATGTCAAAGTGTATCAAGTGTATCTGCATATAGATTTATACGTAAAATCGTGTAGCAGTTCCTGAGATAGCCTTTCCTGAAATCGTGAAAACCGCGGTTCAGCAGCGCCATTTGTTGAGAAATTGACACCAAAGGTTGATAGGAACTAATTTAGGTCAATATACATCAGCATATAAATTTATATGCAGTTATCTGCAATAAGATACTGTCGGCACAAGATTTTTCTTTTTTTTTTCACGCACACACACAGACAGACAGACACATATTTTCCAAAAATACCTAGTCAAATTGTATTCTGGAATCCGCAAAACGTGTAAATCTATCAAAAAACGGAAGCTGAAAATTTTTACGATTCCAATACTTTCTTCAATTGAATACAGAAGAAAGTAAAAAGTAATGTAAAATAAACACATTTAGGAAACGGATTCCATCAAGGCATAATAATAATATTATTCTTCTCTTGAACAAATAAACAAAACACGAAAATTGCCACTGCAGAAAGATAATTTGCTGATCATGTGAATTGAAAGTGATTGTGGGAAAGCAGATGTCCCAAATAATTATAAACATTCACGTCGAACAAAAGCAATAAATAAATATACATTTTTTTTTTTTTTTTCAGAATATAAGCATAAAACAACGAACTAGTAAGTAACGCTGAATTTGAAGTACATTTTTGCAATCTTGAAGTTCACAACTCGCATAAATGTTTAAACATTATTATTAAACATTTTTTTTTTTTAGATTTTTTAATTTTTAACTCAATACAATCAGTAATTACATTTTAATTTTTTTTTTCACTTTCTTCTGTATTCAATCGAAGAAAGTATTGGACTCGTAAAAATTTTCGACTTCCGGTTTTCGACGGATTTACAGGTTTTGAGAGGTCTAGACCATGATTTGACCATTTTTAGAAAATGTCTGTCTGTCCGTCTGTGTGAGTGTAACAAACATTTTGTGGCAGCTGTATCGTTGGAACTACTGTTCAGACTTGCATTTAAATTCATATGTAGATGCACCTTGACCTAAATTAGTGCCTATCAATTTTTGGTATCAACCGCTCGAGAGGTGGCGCTGCTATACAGCGATTTCTGCATTTTCCGGGAGGCTATATCTCAGGTTTCATTGGGTATAATCCAACAAAATTTGATATGTGAGAAGACCAATATGAGATATTTCGCTGATTCAATTTGAATGCCTATCAGCCAACAAGTGGCGTTGCTATAGAGTGATTTCCGCAATTTAAAGAAAGGCTATGCAGAGAATTGCATATAAATTTGTATGTAGGTGCACTTTTACATATATTAGCGCTTGCCAACTTTTGGTGTAAATTGCTCAACAGGTGGCGCTGCTACACAGCGATTTCAACAATTACAAGGAAAGCTATATCTCAGGTTCTACTGCGTATCATCAAACAAAACTTAATATGTGAGAAGGCGATTATGAGACATTATGCTGATTCAGTTTGAATGCTTGTCGTCCAATAGGTGGCGCTGCTATTCTGCAAATTTCATCGATAACGGGATGGCTATATCTCAACTTCTATGTCATATAACTGTACAAAACTTGATATGTGAGATAACCATTATAAAAATACATTTTTAATTTTTACTTTCTTTTATATTCAATAGGAGAAAATATTGGATTCGTAAAAATTTTCGGCCTCGGATTTTTGATGAATTTACACGTTTTGAGAGTTGTATAACACGATTTGACCATTTTTAGAAAACGTCAGTTTGTCTGTCTCTGTGTGTGTGTGACAAAATTATTGTAGCAATTGTATCTCAGGAATTGCTGCAGAGAATTTAATACAAATTGGTATGTAGTTACATCTTGACATAAATTAGTGCCTATCAACTTTTGGTAAAAACTGTCCAACAGGTTGCGTTGCCATCCCGCTTTTTCTAAATTTTTAACCTGGTGGTATAGGACAAAATTTTGTATAAATGCGCAAAAATTTTGTATAAATATTTTTAATAATCATTATGAAATTTAAAAGAATTATTTGTAATACAGGTATTGAACTGTGGGGAAAAAAAAAAAAAAAAAAATGTATGTAGGAGCCTCGTCTTACCCCTTGGGGGCAAGTCCCTCCCTCGAGGGGAGTAAATTTTCATGATGGGTATTTTTCAAAAGATCTCGTCAATACCTTTAAAACGAATAGTTGAACGATTGATCTGCGATAATTTGAAATAAAGTTATTGATTTTTTCATTTTTAACAATAATAATAATAATATTCAGGATAAAATTGACTTTTTTGGACATTTAGTGTTATACTTCTTCTCTAATATGGAAATCGACTGCATTATCATGAAATATATTTTTTTTAAATATTAATTTTAATAAAGTTTTTTGCTGAGTGAATTTGTATAGGAAAATATAGAAGAAAGTCATGTGGTGGACACAACATACTACTTTAAGATGTTATTTATAGACGATAAAACTGTCTCTCTTTAGATATTTAGTGTTAGATTTCCCTAAGATGAAATTATTTGCATTCATCATGTTAAATATTTTTAATCATAGTTTTAATAAATTATTCGCACTTAGTGAATTTGACAGAAAAATATAGAAGAATGTCTTGTGGTGGCCACAACATACTAGTTTTTTTCTTTTTTTAATTTACCAACTGTGTGACAGTGAAAATTTACTTTATTTTATGTCATGTTATATCATTTTACCTTGTTTTGCATGGTTTTTAAATGAATAAGTAATGTTGATTTATTTTTCGGGTTTCGGGTAGGGTTCGGGTCGCAAAAAGTTCTCTGTTGCGGGTTCGGGTTGGTTTTCGGGTTGATGAAAATTTTTTTGTCGGGTTCGGGTCGGGTTTCGGGTTAATGAAAATGTTTTTGTCGGGTTCGGGTTGGGTGACTCTATCGGGAAGTTTTGTTGAATCATATAAACGCTACCGAAGCAGCGGGGATCCGATACAATCGGCTTAAAGAATTAAAAAAATGCATTGTCATCGTGTTCTGATTTATTTAAAAAGTTTCAAGCCGGGAAGTTCATGATTGTTGAATCATATAAACGTTACCGAAGGCAGCAGGGATCCGAAACAATTGACTAAAAAAAAAAAAAAAAAAAAAAAAAAAATGCATTGTCATCGTGTTATGAATTTTTCTAAAAGTTTCAAATTTCTAGCTAGTCGGGAAGTTATACGATTGTTGAATCATATAAATGCTACCGAAGGCAGCAAAGACCTGAAACAATTGGCTAAAAGTATTTAAAAAATGCATTGTTATCGGGTTTTGCGCTATTCTAAAAGTTTCAAATGTGTAGCTTAGCTAGGCGGAAAGTTAGTTAAATAAATTTTCTGTTGAAACATATAAACTCTGTCGAGGGCACCAGGGACCCGAAACAGTTGGGTAAAAATATTTAAAAAATGTATTGTCACCGTGTTTTGAGCTATTTTGAAAGCTTCAAATATCTAGCTAGTCGGGAAGTTAGTTAAAAATCGATTGCAAGATTTGTACTGGACACACAAATAAACAAGAATCGAAGTAAATAGAAACATGGTCAAATATAAATTAATTTGCCATAATAAATTATCGCATTATGTTGAAAAATTTGTTCTTAAAATTCTAAATTGGCGAGGTTCTACTGATATCAGTGAGTTGTATGTATTGATATAGTTGAGGTTCACAAATGTTTCACTCACTGTGTTTTCATTAATAAGTACACTATAAATATTAATTCCCGTTTGAGAGAATATAAATTTAAATTTGAAATGCAAAAAATCTATACAGCAATTTTATTATTTTACCTTGAAAATTTTTGTAATTTAAAGTGTTATATTGCCCTCTAACACATTTCACTTGTGATTAAAGTTATTATAATTATTTCACTTATACAGCTACAGCGCATTTCAGTACAAACTGCTTATGTGACTGCTAATACAAAACAAATATAAACAAGACCTTCCGGCTTTTTCGGAAGGGTAGGTTGATTTCTTTTTCCTTATCAAGTAGCCGTCATTTTGTTTCAAAATGGCGGCTACAAATTGTTGTAATATGAGTTCCATTAAAACGAAATTCTTGAATATATATATAGCTGACATTTATTGTAGACGATAAACAAGACGATTTACATTACACACATTCAAAATAAGTAGAATTAAAATAGTATTTAAGTGTACATTTACTTCGTACATTTTTAGTTATTTAACCACACAGGTAATAATGGCCACCAAGGCCGTTGCACACAGCTACATTCCTTTTTTAACTCTGGCGTGCTTCGCTGGGAGCAGTTGGAGAGCTCTCTTTCACGCGCATGCGCAATTAAAGGCGCATCTGTTTTATTTATTAAAATGAATCGTTCGCTGCTCCAACACACCCCCCCTGCGAGCGACGCATTTTAATCTACACAAAAATAAAAAATATAAATACAAATATAACATAATACAGGATGAACACATAATAATATATAAAATTAAGAAATTAAAGAAATATGTTCCATTGAATATAACAGTTTTTCCTCGTTTACAGCCTTTGTCAAGAAATCTGATATTAGGGCTTCACTTGGAGTATAATACAGATCAATTGTTTTGTCTCTAATCAAGTCCTTTACAAAATGTAATCTGAGATTTATGTGTCTTGACTTGTTGGATGATCTTGCACAATTAGCCCATTGTATGGCTGCTTGACTATCTGAACTCAGTGATACAGTATTGTTTATAAAATTTTTAAAGTTTAATTCCGATAATAAATTTATTATCCATGTTATGTCCTTAGAGATTTCTGAAATAGCAAACAACTCTGCTTCACAAGTTGATAAACTTACACTTTTTTGTTTATGACATTTCCATGATATTAATGAATTACCCAACAAAATTACACCACCAGAAAATGATTTTCCATTTTCTGCATTCCCCCAACTTGCGTCTGAACTTGCATTTAAATACCCAAATTCTGTACTATAGAATAATTTTTTATCTTTAGTTCCCTTTAAATATCTTAAAACCCTTTTTGCAAGTAAAAAATGCCTTTTTTCAGGCTTATGATTAAATTGTGACAAATAAGTAATTACAAAAGCTATGTCTGGACGCGTTCTATTAGATAAATATAATAATTCACCTATAATTTCCTGATACACGTTTACATCAATAGTTTCATTTGTGAGTGGTAAGCTTTTATCTTCTCCTTTAACAATTGGGGTTTTTACTGTTTTACAATCACTTAGATTGTGTTTAGCTAGTAATGACTCAATGTATTGAGTCTGTGACAAATAGATACCGTTGTTATTTTGTAGTATTTCTATACCTAGAAATTTTGATTTATTATTTTCATGTAATTCAAATATTACTCTAATTTTGGAGATTATATCTTCATACATTTCTTGATTATTACTGAAAATACAGAAATCGTCCACATAGATGCTCAAAATAAGAAATTTATCATTATCACTTTTAATGAATATGCAATTATCTGAAGCTGTTTGTACTAATCCCAATTTCTCTAATTCAGATTTTATTTTCAAATACCAGTTTCTCCCGCTTTGCTTCAAGCCATAGATACTTTTCTTTAATTTACATACCTTTCCTGTACCTATAGACCCCTCAAAACCCTGCGGTGGTAACATGTATACATTTTCCTCTAAATTACTGTATAAATACGCGGTTTTAACATCAAAGAATTTTACAATTAAATTTAATTTAGCGGCAATTGCAATTAGCAAACGAAATGTTTCCATGCACAGAACAGGTGAGAAAGATTCCGAATAATCGACGTTTTTAATTTGATTATAACCCGCTGCACATAACCTTGCCTTAAAAATTATGTTACCTGAATCATTTTGTTTCTTAGTATAAACCCATTTGCTTTTTATTAATTTTGCGTCACTTGGCTTATCAACGATCTCCCAAACATTATGTTTATTTAATGAATCCATTTCATTTTGCATCGCTATTTCCCAATTTTGAGAATTAATACCATTTTTCGCTTCTAAATAATTATTTGGGACACTTTCCGTAAAATTACTCACTATTTGTTTATTTTTTATTCTTTCACTTCTTCGTAATTCCAAATTACTTCCGACTTCGACTCTGCAACTCTGCTCAATTTGCTTCCCCCCTTTGGCGCTCCCCTCTGCTGGCGCGTCAGAAGTAGAGGATTTCGATATGCTACTTTCTTCATTTTTCTCATGAAAGAGTTCTAAATGCGGAATTTTGTTTTCTGTTGTTTGAGTTTCGGTTTCATTTGGGGATGAATCATAGAATGATTGAATATCCCAGACATTATTATTTTTCTCAAAAAATGAACTGCCTTTTAATGATTCGTTGAATTTGACCGATCTTTCCTCAATTACTTTTTTACTTTCTAGATCATAAATTCTATACGCCCTACGTTCACAGCTATACCCTAGAAAAATTCCTCTCTTCCCTGGAATTTCAAATTTATTTCTCAATACTTTAGGGATATGAAAATATGCTACACAACCAAATTTTCTTAAGTAATTTAATTTAGGTTTTTTACCGGTCCAAATTTCTAGGGGTATTTTATTTTTTCCTTTACGCGGTGTTACATTAGAAACTCGTGTACTAAAGTTTATACCTTCTGCCCAAAAATATAATGGTAACTGACTTTCGTATAATATAGTCCTAGTTCTTTCTAGTAATACTCTGTTTCCACGTTCCGCTTTACCATTCGATTCGCTATTATAAGGAACCGTTTTTTCATGTGAAATACCAGAATTAATTAGATAATTATCCAATTTTTCACTTACAAACTCCAGGCCGTTATCTGACCTGAGCCTTTTGATTCTTTTACCAGTTAAATTTTCATGTTTACTCTTAAAATTACAAAATGTTTCATATACCTCACTTTTATTTTTCAAAAAATAAGTAAAGTACATGCCAGAATAATCATCCACTAAAATCATAAAATATTTAGCACCCCCTAACGACACAGGATTAATTGGCCCACACAAATCTATATGAATCAATTCTAGAATTTCGGAACTTTGTTCTATATTAACAGGTGGATGATTTTTTCTAGTTACCTTACTTATATCACAAATTTCACAATTAAAATCATTTATGATATCTACATTTATATAATCACTCATTTTAAGCATATAGTTAGGATTTAAATGGCATAACCTACTATGCCAGGTTTCATAATTAATATCATTCATCACAACATTACATTCTTTACTAGTAATTGGTTCTAAATTAATTTCAAGTTTGTTATTATTTCTATATGCTTTAGTAACTAACTTATTATTACTATCAAAAATTAGTACAGAATTTTTAGTAGATTTAATGCTGCATCCCTTATCCATTAATGATGTTACCGACAAAAGATTATATCTAAGATCTGGTACAAATAACACGTTTTTGATAGTTAAATAAACAGGATTTTTACTTACGGTTTTTGCTTTGACGTTTCCGGTGCCATGGCCCATAATTTTTGCATCCTTACCTGCCAAGAAGATTTCTTTACTTTCTGGTTTTAATTTATCAAACCAGATTTTATCTTTTACCATATGGTCGGTCGCCCCGGAATCTAAAACGAAAACATTATCACACAATAAATCAATAGTAGAAGCACTAAAAACAGAATTATTCTTTTCTTCTTTCTTATCAAAACGAGAATTGTTTTTTCGATTTTTATGTCCTTTATAACCATAAGTGTTAAATGTTCTTTGTGAATTGTTTTTATAAAAACAGTCCTTTGCAAGATGATTACTCCTTCTACAGATATAACACAGTTTTTTGTTCTTATCCTTCTTTACGAAGAACGCTTCGGGTTTATTTTGTTCATTATGCGGATTCAAGTTTGCTTCTTCCTCTCTTAAGATTTCTAAAACTTCCTCCATAGATTTTTCCCTTTGTGTTTTCAACACATCTCTGATTTTGCTAAAGTTTCCCGATAGTCCTCTGACTGTGTGATAGACCAACTCTCTTGTAGAAATTTCCAATCCTAACGATTGGCATTTTACAGCTAGTCCTTTTGAACGTGCTATATAGTCATTTACAGTTTCATTCTGTTTCATCAGCAAATTTTTTAGTTCATTTCCGGCGTCTATTCTTCTATCCTCTAATTGCCCAGTGAAAGTGTTTTTTATATTTTCCCATAAGATTTTGGCATTTTCTTCATCTGAAAATTGAAGAGCGTGTTCGTCGGATAGAGAAAGCTTCATATAGGCGACTGCGTCGGAGTTTTTCAGATCCCATTCTTGAGATTCCGCTGCGCTCAGTCCTTCTGGTTTCACCGTTGTAATAACAGAATCGAGTCTTTTAATTGATAGGGCTGCTTTTATTTTCATAGCCCATATGAAATAATTATTACCGTTTAACTCCGGTATATTTATTCTTTCCATTCTTTTCTTTTGGACTAATTATTTCAGAATTTTGATTTCAAGAATTTCCTAGATAACCACGCTCTGTTGCCATTTGTTGTAATATGAGTTCCATTAAAACGAAATTCTTGAATATATATATAGCTGACATTTATTGTAGACGATAAACAAGACGATTTACATTACACACATTCAAAATAAGTAGAATTAAAATAGTATTTAAGTGTACATTTACTTCGTACATTTTTAGTTATTTAACCACACAGGTAATAATGGCCACCAAGGCCGTTGCACACAGCTACATTCCTTTTTTAACTCTGGCGTGCTTCGCTGGGAGCAGTTGGAGAGCTCTCTTTCACGCGCATGCGCAATTAAAGGCGCATCTGTTTTATTTATTAAAATGAATCGTTCGCTGCTCCAACACAAATTATTAATGCACTTGGTAGAAATATTGATGTAGGCTATGCACATATGGAGTTTTAAGCAAATCGGTTCATAAATACACTTTTATGTGAATTTAAAATTTTCAAGTGGCCGGCGCTAGGAAAAAAAATGGTGGGTTAAGTTGACAAAAATATGAAATGCATTTGTGAGATAAGTCTACTGTACACACATAGTTCGAATTAATTCAAAATCTCAAAAGTCATTGTGTTGAAAAATTAAGTGGCTGCCACTTCGGTAAAAATGGCAGAGAAAGTTGCTCATCTAAGATATCGTTGCAAATTTGAAAATAATTTTTTTTTGTAGAAATTCTTTCAAAGAGGCTTAGTAAGTTGATAAAATGTTAGTTTCCTGCATTTCTAGTTTGTTTTAGCATTAAAATAGTCTAATTTTACCTTAAAAATGCATTAAAAAGATCCAGTAACGCATGTAATGGATTTGGCGCCAAATTTGGCGACTTTTCCCCTATGGCGACTTTTTTGGCGACTTTTGGCGAGAAAATACCTATTATCGATATACCAAAGATGGACGCAATAACGTAATTGGTTCATGAGTTACGTGAATTTTCTAAATTTTTGTTGTTTGAATGATAAATCCATTTTTCAACTTTGATTTGAATTGATTAAGTATTTCTAAAGTTCCAGCAAACACATCGAAGATATTTGAAGCATAGGTTACTGTCCAACTGTGGTTTAAATCAGTGCCGTGTTTCAAAAGTTATTATTATGGCAAATTTTCAAGTGGCAGTCTAAGTGGCTGCGACTTGTAAAACAAAATAGCAAAACAACTTGCCCATCGAAATCATCCAGTATATTTGTACGATAAGTTCATTGTCCAGTTCTAGTTTAAATTAAATCAGAATTTCAAAAATTATAATCATAAGAAATTTTCAGGTGGCGCCACTTGTAAAAAAAAGTGGAGTGAGATGCCTAGCGAACTTATCTGAGATATTTGAATGATAAATCCACTACCCAAATTTGAAGCGAATTGATTCTGTCTTACTAAAGTTACCACAATGACAAATTTTCAAGTGGCCGCCACTTGAAAATAAAATTGCGGATCAAGTCATCAAGTGAACTTATCCTAGATATTTGAACCAAAAGTTCACTAACCAGCTTTTATTTGAATCAGTTTAGTATTTTAAAAGTTATCGTGATGGCATATTTTCAAGTGGCAGTGTGATTTCAAGTGGCTGGAACTTAGACACAAGATGTCGGGACAAGTTGCCTAGTGAAAACATTCAAGATAATTATATGATAATATCACTGTCAAAATTTGATTCAATTTGAAGTATTATTTCAAAAGTTATCGTGATTTTAAATTTTCAAATGGGAGCCTGATTTCAGAGTGACCGCGCTTAACTTAAGATATCTGCCACTTTATTAAAAATGGCGGATATAGTTTATTAATAAACTTCATTGAGATCCTTATGTGGTCTGTATTTACATCAAAATTCAAACAATTTCGGAATACGCTTTTTACAATTTAAATTTGAAAATTTCAAGTTGTCTCCACTTGAAAGCAAAATGGCGGAGCAACTTGGTTAACAAACTCATGTAAGATATTTATAAGATAAGTTAAGACACTGTTCAAATTTGGTTCCATTTGGAGTATTATTTCGGAAGTTATCATGGTTTTAAATTTTCAAGTGGTGGCCTGATTTCAAGCGGTCCCGCTTAACTTAAGATATCCACCACTTTATTAAAAATGGCGGATAAAGTTCATTAATAAAGTTATTTGAGACACTTGTGTAATCTATGTATACATCAAAATTAAAAAAATTCGGAATACGCTTTTTACAATTTGAATTTGAAATTTTCAAGTTGTCTCCACTTGAAAACAAAATGGCGGAGCAACTTGGTTAACAAACTCATCCAAGATATTTATAAGATAAGTTAAGACACTATTCAAATTTGGTTCGATTTGGAGTATTCTTTCGGAAGTTATAGTGATTTAAAATTTTCAAGTGGTCCCGCTTAACTTAAGATATCTGCCACTTTATTAAAAATGGCGGACATAGTTTGTTAATAAACTTCATTGAGATCCTTATGTGGTCTGTATTTACATGAAAATTCAAACAATTTCGGAATACGCTTTTTACAATTTAAATTTGAAATTTTCAAGTGGTCTCCACTTGAAAACAAAATGGCGGAGCAACTTGGTTAACAAACTCATCTAAGATATTTATAACATAAGTTAAGACACTGTTCAAATTTGGTTCCATTTGGAGTATTATTTCGGAAGTTATCATGGTTTTAAATTTTCAAGTGGTGGCCTAATTTCAAGTGGTCCCGCTTAACTTAAGATATCCGCCACTTTATTAAAAATGGCGGATAAAGTTCATTAATAAAGTTATTTGAGAAACTTGTGTAATCTATGTATACATCAAAATAAAAAAAAATTCGGAATACGCTTTTTACAATTTGAATTTGAAATTTTCAAGTGGTCTCCACTTGAAAACAAAATAGCGGAGCAACTCGGTTAACAAACTCATCTAAGATATTTATAAGATAAGTTAAGACACTGTTCAAATTTGGTTCCATTTGGAGTATTATTTTGGAAGTTATAGGGATTTTAAATTTTAAAGTGGTAGCCTGATTTCAAGTGGTCCCGCTTAACTTAAAATATCTGCCACTTTATTGAAAATGGCGGATAAACTTCATTAATAAACATCATTGAGACCCTCATGTGATCTGTATTTACAACAAAATTCAAGCAAATCTTGCTTTAAATATGCTTTTTACAATGTCGGTTTGAAATTTTCAAGTGGCTGCCACTTGAAAACAAAAAGTCGGAGCAACTTGGTTAACGAACTCATCCAAGATATTTATAAGATTAGTTCACTGTCCAAATTTGGTTCGATTTCGAGTATTATTTCGGGAGTTATCGTGATGACAAAATTTTCATTATAGATAGATATATATATATATATATATATATATAGATAAACGAAGTGATTGCAATAGGTCGATTTCTAAAGAAATCAACCTAAAAATCTTGAAAATGAGGATGAACCGAACTAATATACGCTCTCGGATGACCGCACTTGTTCCCCCCCCCCCCCCTTTTTTTTTCTTTTTTTCGCGTACTTCACTTGACGTCACAGGAAAAGGGGAAATGACGTACTCAACAGAAATAGTTTACCAGAAACAGAAAACTATCGCTCAAGTGAAATACAACGCCATCTCTTGGGAAAAGGTAGATTATCGAGAAACTGACGCTCCCCCTTAATCAACCAAAAAAAAAAAAAAAAAATTGCAACTTTGAAATATTTTTTTACTCTTATATTTGATTTTAGTATTCATTTTATGTTATGACATAGCTGCCAACTCTCCCGAAAAATTCGGGAGACTCTCAAATTTTCCGGAATTTTGAAGCAATCTCCCAAACTCCCGAAAAACATTAATATCTCCATAATTTTTCAAAATTTTCGTCACGAATCACACCTAATTATTATTTTTTTCCCTCCGTCTTCTCCATGCTGATGTTTCAGGCATGTGATTTTTGCCGCAAATTTGTAGAAAGCTGCATTTTTTTTTTTTTTTTTTAAATTTGTGCAATTCCGCGAATTTATTTCCTCTATAGTCTATTTTTAAAAATGTCGCAGATATCGTTCGTTTTAGAAAAATAAACCCCATGGAACAATCGCCAATCAAATGTTCTACGAAAACTCCCGATTTCCAGTTTTTCTCCATCCACAACATAAATGTCAATATTAATTTCAAATTTCCTTTATGAGATTCTAGAACCTATAAAGAAATAGAATTAAATATTTCTTGTTCATGTAGTTATTTTTTGCCCCCCCCCCCCCCCATATTTATCTCCAATTAACGATCGGCAATCAAATGTTCTGCAGAAGTCTTTTATTCCACAAATCTTTGTCCATTTGCAACATAAATTATTATATCCATTTCAAATTTGCTTTATTAGATTCTAAAAGTAGTATTGAAAGTTTAATATTTCTTACTCTGTAATTATTTTTTTATCCCCCCCCCCCTTCCCCCATCTTCAAATAGTGATCAATGATAATTTCTAGAAACAATAAAGCAAAAGTCTTCAATATTCCTCAAGTATGTAATTATTTTTAAACTTTGTTGCTGAACATAATGAATCTATTTATTTTTCCTCAATTAAATTAAATATTTATGTGTGTATTATCTATACCAAATTTGTAAACATGGGGAATAAATGAAGAATAGATTTTTCAAGTAGGAAATTTTTTCCCAAATAAATGTATGTATATATGTATATAATTTCAGTATGGTTAGAATTTAATATAATCTAGTAGTATTTTAAATTCAGTATGTTTTATCAAGGATGAGATTTTTCAGCTGATTTCATGTTTCTGATGTACATTTGTTCTTTTTTTATACATTGAAGATTAAAATAAATATTACTCTAATATGATAGATTTTGTCATCAAAATTCTAGTGTTTCATTTCAACGTCTTGCCTTTGTGTACAGCTTCAGCATTTTTGTATTTTTGCTAATCTCATCCCTGATTTTATTTATTTTTTTTCTCATATTTGCAATAAGAAGAAAGCCTCTAGCAGACCTGGCAACTGTTATGATAATAAGACTTTTAAAATTTATTAGTTTGTCCGTTTCACTTTACGCATGTGAAAATTTTCTGAATATATTTATCTTGAATAAATGTATGATATTTATAAGTGCATTGAATATTTCTGACTGTGCTGTCTACACTACAATTCAACGATCTTTGGGGTAAAAACAGCTAATATCCCAGGAAACCAGTTGGGTTTTATGAAACCTCTTTCCTCCTCTCTACTTTATCAGTACTGTTCGGCTGTCTGGGGACAGAATTTGGTCTTACTGGAGAATGTTACAATGAGAAATTTTCAATTGATTTTCTTAAAAAACTAAAATCTGCTACTTACATTGAGTAAAATAAGTTAGATTTGTCTTTGATTATGTGACTTCTGTTTTTTTTTTTTTTTTTTTTTTTTTTTTAATGCATTGCTTATAATTTCAGTATTATGTTATGCTTTCCAAATGTAAAAATTCATATAATTAAATTTTTTTTACAATTTACGCTGAATATTTTAATTTTGCTGTAGAGTATTAAAAAAAAGTTAAATTTTATAACCATGAAAAAGTAAATACATTTTAAATATTATGCTGTTGATTACATGTTTTGTTTTTATCATGCCTTTTTTATTCTGTTTTATTAGTACACTTTTTTCTGTTGAGATTAGGATTTTTTGCTTTGGAAGGTGGCAGGTCTGCTTTAGATACTACAAAATTTCCCTTTTATTGCTCCTTCTCTTTCCAACAATTACTGGGCTATTAATGTTCTATTTATGGCATAAACTATGTTGTACACAAAATCTCCCTAAATTTGTTTCTAAATGCTTGGAATCTCCCTAATTTTGATTTTCAACGGTTGGCAGCTATGTTATGATTTATTCACTGTAATTTTTAAATGAATAGACTTTTTGTAAAGCTTACAATTTTAGACTTGTAATAAATAAATCTGAATAAGTTATAACAGGGTGTCAACTACACTGGCATTGCTAGACCAGTATTTCAGTGGGGGTTAATTTTTTTTTTTTTTTTTAAATCTCCCTTTTGTAAAACTGATATATACAATGTACAGTTATTTCTACCTTCTTGTGTATTCAAATTCACGATATTAAAAGAAAGTATTGGATTTGTGAAAATTTTCAATGTCTGGTTTTTGATGGATTTATATGTTTTGAGAGGTGCAGAATATAATTTAACCATTTTTAGAAAATGTGTGTGTATGCAACAAAAATTTTGTGGTAACTATATATCAGGAACTAGTGCAAAATTTTTTATTTAAATTCGTATATTATTGAACCTTGACAAATTAGTGCCTATCAACTTTTGGTGCAGATCACACAACAGGTGGCGCTGCTATACTGCTGTTTCTTCCATTTAAGGGAAGGCTATATCTCAAGTTCTATTGTGTATAATCGAACAAAACTGAGAATATGAGAGGGTTTTTATGAAACATTATACTTAATCAATTTGGGTGCAAATCAGCCGATAGATGGTGCTGCTGTGCCAAATTTCCCCCATTACTGGGAAAGCTATATCTCAGATTTTATTGCATATAATTGCATAAAACTTGGAATATTAAAAAACCCAATATGAAACAGTTCGTTAGTTGTATTCAGGTGCATATCAGCCGACAGATAGCATTGATAACCTGCAAATTATACTCATGAATAGGAAGGCTAAATTTTAACTTCTTTTGCATACAAATGCACCAAACTTGATATGGTTGACAACCATTATGAAAATGATCCTAACTTAGTTTGGGTGCATATAATCCGATAGAAGGCACAGCTAATACTGACCTTTTTTGATTTTTCACATGACTACATCATAGCATCTGCTAATTAAAATTGCATAAATCTGCATACCTAAAATAGTTATTCTGAAAAGCTATAGTTAAAATTTTATGCATGTCTAAGTGGTAAAAAGTTAGTAAATGGCGCTTTTATACAAAAATATATAGAAGAAAGTTTTAGGGTGGCCACAGTACACTAGTTTTTAAAGAAATATAACTTTAGAGAGATAATTTAGGTTTCATTATTCAGATTTAAAGCTTAAGGATAGGAGATACTGCCTAAATCAAGAAAAGAATAATACAGCAATGAAAAATTTTTGACGCAATAAATTTGGTCAACATTTTAAAATCTTAAATAATAATGAAAAAAATCTAAATAATAATACAGGGTGTTTATAAAGTCCCGGACCCATTTTGATGTTTAATAACTCATAAAATAATGAAGATACGAGTATCCGCGATTGTAATGAAATGCTCGCCCTCTGGTGGGCTACGGTGAAATTACAATAAACATGGTTTAATTCGAATTCCATATAGCCGCCATTGCTAGCCGATGTTTAGTTTCACATATATTTATTGAATAAAAATGAATAAATACGGTAAAAAAGATAACACATACTTTTGTGTGCCACAGTGTAAATCCAAAGCATCAAGAAATCCAGAATTGAGCTTCCATTTATTTCCAAATGACGAATTTAAAATTTCAGTTGCTTCGGCTAATGGAAGTAAAGAATTAATCAGATGATTTGAAACTAATATTTGTTCAACTTCATTTAAAATCTACTTCCGAATCGAACTTTGAATAAACTGAAGTATTTTTTCCAAAAGCAATCAATTTTCCATAATGTAATGGCGGAGAAATTATAGTACGAATATTAAGTAGAATAACAAGAACACTATTGGAACACACGTGGCTAATGTTTACTAACAACTGCAGTGTTCACAAAGCGCCGTCTATCGATCATTACAAACGCGGATAAACAAACTTATGGCATTTATTGATGGAATAACTCATATATTTTCTTTTCAGGTTTGAATATCTTTACTTTTGTAAATATCGCCTGCGCGTGTGGTTAATTTCAGATAATTTCATTTTCCAGTCTAATTATCTGTACTTATCCAAATACCGTCTGCTTATTAATTGCATTTTTCTCTCTTTTGTTTTTGGCAACTATTGCAATGCTATGTTTACTTTTGATGTGTTTGTTCTATGTAGTACTTTTGTATGTGATGTTTTATTCGAGCGGATATTAAAGAGAATGCATACACCACAAGAGAAAGTACAGATTTTATTTTGGTACATAGAAACGAAATCGATAGTGCAAGCACAGAGAAATTGCAGAAGAATTGACCAAAAAGATCCTCCATCCAAAATCAGCATCTTGCGGTGGAAAAATAATTTTATAGAAACTGGAAGTATCGCAGATAAGATACGTTCCGGACGTCCCTGCACAAGTAATTTTGATGTTGACCGTGTCAGAGAGACATTTTTACACAATCCTAGAAGATCTGTGAGATCAGCGGCAAGAGAATTGGATATGCCAATTTCCACGGTGTACAAGGTTATTAAGAAAAAATTAAGACTGCATGCATACAAAGTTCAAATTGTTCAAGCTTTGGAACCGGACGATAGGCCTAGGAGGATGGCCTTTGCAACAGATATGATAAGGAGGATAGAAGATG